>JAHLJS010000006.1:47569845-47837767 GCA_038502445.1 Eremochloa ophiuroides
AACAGCACACAACAGCTGGTTACAGGATCACAATCTAGTATAAGTCAACTATAAGCTAAGATAAGACATAACAATACTATAATAAATAGTAAAGTACTAAGTAAAGACTCAGTAAACTAAAGCAAAGATAATATATTGATAAAAGTAAAGTCTTACAGAAGGAAAGGTACAAGAGCTATACTAGACTCTCCAGCAGATGACTCTGGAGACCCCGAGCTTAGCTCGACTCAACTCTAACTCCCACACTAGACTAATACTACTACTAAGGAGTGGAACTTGACTCTTCCTTGCTTCTTGTGTCTCTTGTGTGTCTTGAAGAGGGTGGTGGCTGCCTTTATTTATAGGGGAGTTTGAGAGGTGCCACGTCAGCGATCTGTGTGCTCCCTGTCTCTCCACCCTTGGATAAACCGCCTTAAAACCGCCTCAAGATGGACGGCAGTGGGCAAACCATCACGTGGGAAACATGCAGGAGGTCGGTGGACCATTGCGGTGGCCTGAACCCACCAAGGGGGGTCGGCCGAGCCCCTATGACAAGGTGGGCTCACCACTAGGGTCCCCACCTGTCATAGAGCATGGCTATGTACTTGGTTTTCTTGGTTCTTGTCGGTTCACGCCTTGAACCATGTGCTTTGATCTTCCACCGTTGATTGGAAACACATCTTTGATCCGTAGGTGGAAATAAACTTGATGCAGTGTCACATGGATCGTGCCACGTCACCAGGGCTCAGTGGGCCCCATACATGGGTCGGCTGACCCATGCATGGGCCCACCTTGAGCTTCCCTCTCTTCTATGTGATGTTGGACACCTTGTGTTGAAGTTTGGTGGCCGATCCACACAAGTGGCCTCCAGCTGCTCACTTTTGTCCTGTTTTGATCTTTTTTGCATTCACAAGCTATGAGTACAAGTGAAACTACTTATTGGATAAAATATGTTCATGTTATGTTGTTCTTCCATCAGAAACTGAGGCTGTTGACGGTGTTAGAGTGTGGAGTTTTATAGCTTATCCACCGCCAACAGCCTCCCATGTTGAAGATAAAGCACCGTATAATAGAAAAATAAAATATTCATTAGTGGCTAAAAAGAAAAATATTCAGTGATAGACAACGCTTAGAAGATTAGCCACAGTAAAAAAAGTCAAATACTCCCTGTTGATGGCTAATGATGGTGTGACTCGACTTGAGTCCTGTAATTTTTTTAAAAAAAACTTTTGATCGCCCCGAGCCGGTAATTTCAATACTATATATTTGATGTTTCTTATGTGCAATAATTTTTTTTACTACATGACATCTTAAAATCCCAACGGCAACGCGCGGGGTATTATCTAGTTCCTTATATTAGCAAAGCCTTGGGCCCCCAAAATCAAGGACTAGGGAGCTGAGCCGGAGGGAATCGCAAGCAGGATGCAACTTCTACTGTATGGCTAGTTACCTAATAGTAAGCCAAGAATTATTCAGTTTCTTCACTACTTAATTTCGAAATTTGGATTACAAATGGACATTATGCTCTTCAAGATGACGACTGTAAACACTGGGTCACGACAACATGGGTACAAGTAACAATTAAAAGTTCCTTATTGAAAAAAAAGATACCACTATTGTATAACTTGACTCTTACAACTTGGCTAATAGCCAAACACTTGGCTCTGTTACTAGCCTTGCTATTATGATCTCAATGTGGTTCAAATAGATTGACCATGTGGAGTATCCCCTGTAGGACATTTTCAACAAGTTTTTTTTATGTTTTTTATATTGTGATAAAAAATTAAAACTCTCATTGCAATCAATTGGCACTTACCTAGGGATTCACACCGTTGAACCGTATGGCTATGCAAACTAGAAGAGCATATGAGAGTCTTGCTTTGAAATTTGAACATGAGCAAAATGGAAAACATTAATTCGCCATCTTCATTCTAAGCAGTGTAGAATACATACTTGGCAGTCCTTAAATTAGAACATTTCTTCCTTAAAAAGGGCTATTTGACTATATATAATTGCCTGTCTTCCATAAAACTCGCGGGCTGTTTCCACAAAAAGTGGTGTAACCAGTGCCATAGTTCTTGTAAGATTTTAGAGCAGCACTTTATTTTCCCCTTCCACAAGTATTATATATTGCCATGATGGGAGCCCCTGTTATCCATCATCTGCTTGTTCTTGATCCATACACAAAACAAAATCAACAGATGGAGACTTCACATAGGAGCCTCTATGTAGGGGTCTTCATTGTCCTCATGCTCGTTGTTGTCACGGGTCGTGGTACGTGCACATGCATAAGTATAAGAGATGTAAGCTATTACTAAACTGATAATCTTTCGCTGATGCTATGGCTAACATTCGCATGCATGTGTGTCTGCTCACAGAGATGACACCTATTCACCTAACCTCAAGTGATGATAGCAAACTACCTCGATGCTATCATCGGAGCCGTGACTTTAAGGGGGATTGTGTTTGGAATGACATTTGCTGGGATGCTTGCCAACACGAAGACCCGTACCGTTTTATTCGCGGAAAGTGTTCTGGCTTTCCTGGTAAATGCTTCTGCCTCTCATGCTGACCGCCAGTGGTGATGGCAGTGACCCTAATAACGGTGTTTCCTCCGTATATAATTTTATTTGCTGAATCATTTGGGGAAAAAATTAGCTTGTGGAAATAAAATTGCTGGAGGTGTTGACAAAAATGAAACATCATGGAGGTGGACTTTTTTAGTAGTGAGGTGGTATTTATAGGCACCAAGCCTCAAGTGGCTATCGGGGGTAGTTAGGATGGAAACGGATCGGATACGCATGAAATCGAATTCAGATGTCACCTTTTACTATATTTTAATTTGAATACTAATACGGATTCGGATATTTCCGAATACGAATACAAAAAGGATGGTTCGAATGCGTATCCGAAATTGGATATTTTCTCGATCTAACTCAAAACATACATTATGAAATTTAATATACAAGAACAAAATTTATTATTAAGTACATCATTAACAAAAGTGAACTAAATGAAAGTACACTTCTAATAATCTCTAAGAGCGAGGTAAACTAAATTATAATGGATAATATTGAACAAAATAATAGATCAAGTAAATAAGTTTAAATAAAAATGGTAGAAAACAAATAGCCATTTCACTTTATAATTAGCATTGGAATTACGTAATTATCACACAACTAGAGATAAAGCATTTGTGTATATAGCATAGACAAGGATAGGAAAAAAAAATAGTTATCAATATATATATATTATAAAAGTGCTAAAATTAACTAATCTGTATGTATCATTAATAATTTGAAATTAATACTTAATTTATTTTTATATATACTATTAAATATGTTACATGCATTATTAAGAATAATAAAATTAAATAATTGTTCATTTATTATGGAGAGAAAACTTTTAAATAAGTTCATGGTATCTTATTTTCTATTCGGATACGGATATTGCCGGATATTGTCGAATACGGATCTGGAATTGGATAGAGAAAACACTAAAATTCGAATACGAATGTATCCACTTTGACATCTATTTTAAAACAGATACGGATACGGATATCTATATATACAATTCGAACGAATACGATTGCGGATAATTCGGTGATCCGTTTCCATATTTCCATCCTTAGGGGTAGAATTCAGTAGTTTAGTGCACACGTCCGATGTTGCCACATTAGCTAGCCATTGCTCCCCGACCGACCGTTGGAACAGTGCCTGTCCGGTGCATCGGATGGTCTGGTCGTATTCGTTCTGATGCCTATTTGGCTTTTCCAACTCGCTACAGGGCTCTCTAGAAAAATAGGGTGGTGTCCTAGTCCAGTGCAGTAGACAATCATGTGCTCCCCTGCATGCAGTGACATTTCATATGTGTCGCACTGGACGGTCCGGTGCCTTGTTCGGTGCCCTGGTAGCACACGGATAGCCCGGTTTCTTCATGTGTCTTCATCCAAAGCTTCTTCTATATCTTGTTCCTTGGACTCCTGCACGTGTTTGTGGATCTTCTACCTATCTTTTAATGTCTTGCTTCGAGGTGTTGATCATCCAGATCACACTGTTGCCTAAGTCCAAGCCACTTTTGTACAATATTGAACTACAAAATATATAGTTACAATTTCATTAGTCCAATTTGGTCATGTTGAACATTAAACACCAAAATCTAAACCAAATACGCAAAGGGTCCATTTTTCTTACAACTTGGTTTTACTCTACTCAAGTTGTCAATTGTTGGCACAACACTAAATCAAGATCAAATTATCTTAAGTTCTCTTTTACTCAGCAACAATTGAAGTATTTGGGCCACCTAATCAGAGCTGCAGGAATTGCCACAGACCCTCAGAAAATTGTTGGTGTGTAGAACTAACCTGTCCCTACATGAATTAAAGAGGATAGAGGTTTTCCAGGATTAGCTAGGTACTACAAAAAATTTATAAAATTTTTTGGCACTATAGCTAAGCCTCACCATTTTCATTGGACATGTGTCCATGATACAATATTTCGGCTATTAAAACGTGCCTTGATTTTTGCACCTATTTGCAACGGCTTCATTATTGCAATATGTTCACCACTGTGTGTTGGAGCTGTATTGCAAAAGGATGCTTATCCAATCTACTATACCTAGATAGGAGAACCTACTAGCAGATTTCTATGTGATTTTGTGAAGCCACGTCATCTAATGGGTCCAACAATGACTAATCCCCACCTACCACGGTCGACAGTTTCTGGTCCACTTGAGTTGAACCATGCATAAAAAAAATTGAAGAGGCAGCGGAGCTCTAATGACATGTGAAACTGATCACCTCCACCAAGTGGGCAATTGATCATCTCCACTGAGTGGGCGACTATAGGTATTCCTATTCTAATCAAATCTTGGTACTAGAACTATAAATCCAAATATCCAATCATTTCATGACTTCCGCAGGCGAGCGCGAGACGAAGAATTGCCTCCACCTCCTCTAGCATCTAGCTCCTCCCACATGTCCTAGCACGCCGCAAGGAACTACCTTCGGCGTCTAGCTCCCCCGCCTCCACGGGTCTCCGACCAAATGGGGCAGCAACAAAAAACAGCGGCGGTGACGCTCCTTCCGTGAGACTGTGACTCCGAGCAATGGCGACGCTCCTTCCACGACTCCGAGCAGCGGCGGTGGCACTTCTTCCGTGACTCGAGTCCGAGCAGCGGCCGCGGCCGGTGCTTCCTCCATGACTCCGAGGCCGAGCAGCCCGGGTGCATACAGGGCGACTCCAAGGGAGTGGCGACAATCCTTCCGTGATCCCGCACCTGCACGAGCGATGGCAACGTACGTGACCCTGTGACAGCAGATGGCGAGCATCGAGGTGAGTCTCGCTATTTCTCGAAAACAGGCAGGACAGGGGGACCCCATCTTCGCCCTTTTATAGGGGGATGCTGGTCAAAGCCAAAAACCGGCGGTCAAACTTCAAAAACAAAAGCTCGGCCCAAAAACTCCGAAGTTCGGGGACGGCGTTTTGAGAGCTCAGTAACAAGATTAAACTTTGCGGGATTCAGACCTTCAGAGTAGGCCTTCGCCCGCGAGGGGCTGCTGTTGGAGATCTTGACTTTGGACCAAAACTAAGCCCCCAACTTCGGGTTCAATCGGCTTCACTCGACTTCGATCCGATGATCAGGAAGCGAAGTTAACTCCGCCTGTTGGCGCGAAGATGAAATACCCCCGCTGACATATACAGTACGACAAGAGAATAAAGTTACTTTACACGTGTATGATTTTGCCACGTGAACTCTCAAATCTGTGTTTTGAAAGTTTACCCAACAGCTCCCTTCTGCGATCCTGCATAGGCTCGCTCGACCACTCGAGGCGAGGCTCCGAGCGAGGCCTCCGGTGTTGAAGATAAAGCACCGTATAATAGAAAAATAAAATATTCATTAATAGCTAAAAAGAAAAATATTCGGTGATGGACAACGCCCACAAGATTAGCCACAGTAAAAAAAGTCAAATATTCCCTGTTGATGGCTAATGATGGTGTGACTCGACTTGAGTCCTGTAATTTTTTTTAAAAAAACTTTTGCTTGCCCCAAACCGGTAATTTGATTACTATATATTTGATGATGTGCAATAATTTGTTTAACTACATGACATCTTAAAATCCCCGCGGCAACGCGTGGGGTATTATCTAGTTTCTTATATTAGCAAAGCGTTGGGCCCCCAAAATCATGGACTAGGGAGCTGAGCCGGAGGGAATCGCAAGCAGGATGCAACTTCTACCGTATGGCTAGTTACCTAATAGCAAGCCAAGAATTATTCAGTTTCTTCACTATTAATTTCGAAATTTGGATTACAAATGGACATTATGCTCTTCAAGATGATGACTGTAAACAATGGTCACGACAACATGGGTACAAGTAACAATTAAAAGTTCCTTATTGAGGAAAAAGATACCACTATTGTATAACTTGACTCTTACAACTTAGCTAATAGCCAAACACTTGGCTCTGTTACTAGCCTTGCTGTTATGATCTCAATGTGGTTCAAATAGATTGACCATGTAGAGTATCCCCTTTTGGACATTTTCACCAAGTTTTTTTTATGTTTTTTATATTGTGATAAAAAATGAAAACTCTCATTGCAATGCATTGGCACCTACCTAGGGATTCACACTGTTGAACCGTATGACTATGCAAACTAGAAGAGCATATGAGAGACTTGCTTTGAAATTTGAACATGAGCAAGCAAATGGAAAACATTAATTCGCCATCTTCATTCTAAGCTGTGTAGAATACATACTTGGCAATCCTTAAATTAGAACATTTCTTCCTTAAAAAGGGCTATTTGACTATATATAATTGGTTGTCTTCCATAAAACTCGCGGGTTGTTTCCACAAAAAGTGGTGTAACCAGTGCCATAGTTCATGTAAGATTTTAAAGCAGCACTTTAATTTCCCCTTCCACAAGTATTATATATTGCCATGATGGGAGCCCCTGTTATCCATCATATGCTTGTTCTTGATCCATACACAAAACAAAATCAATAGATGGAGACTTCACATAGGAGCCTCTATGTAGGGGGTCATCATTGTCCTCATGCTCGTTGTTGTCACGGGTCGTGGTACGTGCACATGCATAAGTATAAGAGATGTAAGCTATTACTAAACTGATAATCTTTCGCTGATGCTATGGCTAACATTCGCATGCATGTGTGTCTGATCACAGAGATGACACCTATTCACCTAACCTCAAGTGATGATAGCAAACTACCTCGATGCTATCATTGGAGCCGCGACTTTAAGGGGGATTGTGTTTGGAATGACATTTGCTGGGTTGCTTGCCATCACGAAGACCCGTACCGTTTTATTCACGGAAAGTGTTCTGCCTTTCCTGCTAAATGCTTCTGCCTCTCATGCTGACGGCAGTGGTGATGGCAGTGACCCTAATAACGGTGTTTCCTCCGTATATAATGTTATTTGCTGAATCATTTGAGGAAAAAAATTGGCTTGTGGAAATAAAATTGCTGGAGGTGTTGACAAAAATGAAACATCTTGGAAATGGACTTCTTTAGTAGTGAGGTGGTATTTATAGGCACCAAGCCTCAACTAGCCATTGGGTGTAGTTAGGATGGAAACGGATCGGATACGCATGGAATCGAATTTGGATGTCACCTTTTACCATATTTTAATTTGAATACTAATACGGATTCGGATATTTCCGAATACAAATACAAAATGGATGGTTCGAATGCGGATCCAAAATCGGATATTTACTCGATCTAACTCAAAACATACATTACGAAATTTAACATACATGAACAAAATTTAGTATTAAGTACATCATTAACAAAAGTGAACTAAATGAAAGTACACTTCTAATAATCTCTAAGAGCGAAGTAAACTAAATTATAATGGATAATATTGAACCAAATAATCGATCAAGTGAATAAGTTCAAATAAAAATGGTAGAAAACAAATAGCCATTTCACTTTATAATTAGCATTGGAATTACGTAATTATCACACAACTAGAGATAAAGCATTTGTGTATATAGCATAGACATGGATAGCAAAAAAATATAGTTATCAATATATATATTTAATAACTAAATATATCAATCAATATTATATTTATATAAATATTTATTATGAAAATTAAAATTTAAATAAAATAATTTATATCATTAAATAAATAAACTAAAGGATTAAAATAATTTAAAAGAAAAATATATTAGATTAAGCTAAATTATAAAAGTGCTAAAATTAATTAATCTTTATGTATCATTAATAATTTGAAATTAATACTTAATTTATTTTTATATATACTATTAAATGCGTTGACATTTCATATGTGTCGCACTGGACGGTCTGGTGCCTTGTTGGGTGTCCTGGTAGCACATGGATGGCCCTGTTTGTTCATGTGTCTTCATCCACAGCTTCTTCCATATCTTGTGCCTTGGACTCTTGCACGTGTTCATGGATCTTCTACCTATCTTTTGTACACTATTGAACTACAAAATAAATAGTTACAATTTCATTAGTCCAATTTGGTTATGTTGACCATCAAACACCAAAATCTAAACTAAATAGGCAAAGGGTCCATTTTTCTTACAACTTGGTTTTACTCTACTCAAGTTGTCAATTGTTGGGACAACACTAAATCAAGATCAAATTATCTTAAGTTCTCTTTTACTCGGCAACAATTGAAGTATTTGGGCCACCTAATCAGAGCTGCAGGAATTTCCACAGACCCTCAGAAAATTGCTGGTGTGTAGAACTAACCTGTCTCTGCATGAATTAAAGAGGATAGAGGTTTTCCAGGATTAGCTAGGTACTACAAAAAATTATACAAAATTTTGGCACTATAGCTAAGCCTCACCATTTTCATTGGACATGTGTCCATGATACAATATTTCAGCTATTAAAACATGCCTTGATTTTTGCACCTATTTGCAACGGCTTCATTATTGCAATATGTTCACCACTGTGTGTTGGAGCTGTATTGGAAAAAGATGCTTATCGAATCTATTATACCTAAATAGGAGGAACAGTCCTGCGGAACACGAAGCGAATGGACCCAGTTAACTTCGACAATCGGTGTGGCAGAGCACCGATGAATCTCCAAGCATGCCAGTCAATTTGACCTGCAATTGACAAGGAAACAGAGTCGATCAGTAACACAATGCGGAACCACTGGTGTGTCTCAAGTGGTTCTAGATATCTGGCCCAATGGGCCTTCTCAACAGGGCATCGGCCAGAGAGCCGACACCCGATCAAGTGAATCGATCGCATAGATTTGACAAAAAAACATCTGATTCCCTATTTAACCGATTCAGAGATAAACATGAATGAAAGCAAATTATATTAAATAGATCTAATTCATATGTTGCCTTGTGCGTCGAAACATATCTTAATCTATCACATCTATTAATTAGGATCGACCAGATCGTTGCAGCTAATTAACACACTTGAATCGATCTTGACATGAATCGAAACACAAGACAATGCATAAAAGAGATCAGAAGAATACAACGTGCAGCAAGCAAGCGCAAACAGTATCGGCTGAGCAACCGATCTAAAGTATAGGCAACATACAAGCCTATAAGGTAAACGATGCTTTGACTATTTGACTAATTTACCTAACCCGTTGCTTATGTCAAGGGGATCGACCGGAACGTTGCAGCTCATGACGTAAACTAATGGTTAGATCTATTAATCGAAGACTCTCCACACAATTTACTTTATTACTTGAGTGCGACCTATACACAATCAAGATCTGAACTAACTGGCTAATGACAAACAGATCTACTCGCCTAAGCATGATAATCAATTGTCATTCAATTAAGCCGACAAGAACGGATCAAGATTGGGCAGATTGATGATGCTTGAAATAAGTAAACAATAATTGATCATAAGCAACATCGGTAAGTTAATGAATCTAACTAACATGCCAAGTTAATTAGAGCCGATAACTAACCCTCAATTCAATCTAAGCATGACCTAGATCGAACTGAGAATCGATAACTACCCGAATCCATCTAGCAGTGCTGCACGAGCTAGAATCGTACTAACAATATATGATAAACACGAGCATGACGGTACTTACAGCAAGCCTGCGTCCACCGGATGACACCCAACTTGTCGAAGAACTCAGCCGGTTCTACGTTACTCCTACTTCCTAGGGTTTTTGACCGGTGGCCGAAAAAAGGAACTGTTGTTATATTGATTGACGTGTTTGTTCATTACAATGTGCCCTACCCCTTTATATTCATAGGGGTGCCTGGGCTTCGGCAGCATTACACGTTGGACTAACCAACTATCTATAAAAAAGGATGTAGATTTTTGATCCCTTGCCGCTGACTCTTCTTTTCCTTGACCGTGAAAATAGTCTTCGACTTGATTACGGCAACACAGCTGGTCCCCTCGCATGCATGCATAACATGCCCAAATTAATCAGGCCTCCTTCCTTTCCTTTATTTGCATGTGCACGTACACCATTAACCAGGCCTCCTTCCTTTCCTTTATTTGCTTGTGCACGTACACCATTAAATCTTTTTCCTTCAATCACGTGTGTTGACGGTGAATAACGTCAACTTTTAATTAGAACTTTAGACACCAAAGGATATATGAATACACACTAGTCTAGGGTTTTAACTGATAATTTCCACGAGTTTTGCATACTCTGTATTTTTTAGGGGTTATTCCAGAAAAGCGTAAAAGAGGGATTAAAAAGTGCTTAAACATCACAAATCTTATCTGCGAAGACAACGAATTTATCAGGATGTGGAAAGGATCTAGAAGACACCCGAAGCACCGAGGCCCCGAACCCTTCCAGGTGAGGCCGGCTGGCGCTAGGGTGGGGTCGGCCAGCACCCCCTGGCTAGGGTTTGGCCCCGCCTTCTGGAATGTTCCTCCGTCGTCTCCTACGATGCATTTCGGCCCTTGGTTAAGTCGGTTTGATCCTACGACACACGTGCATCCCACCGGGCTATAAATAAAGAGGCAGACCCCCTAGAGGCAATCCCATCATTCATCCAAGACATCAAATCTTCGGTCAAGCCATCAAGAGCCTTCTACTTCATCAAGAGCCTTTTAGTTCATAGTTCTAGCCTAATTATATTAGAAGTAGAGGAGTTCTAGTTCTTCAGCGGAATCTGGAGCCCCGGTGTCTATCTAGAGTGTGGAGTTCGGTATAGTTCTAGTTCTTTCTGTATTATTGTATTCTTCATTATGATTAGGGAAACATTATTCTTAATAGTTTATATGTTCTTGATTACAATAGTCTTTGTCTACTTTGATTATATGTCTAGTATAGTTGGTTTGATCTTATTGAATTCATGTAATTGCCCGTATAGCGTTTATCCATACGATCGATGGGTAGATAATGAATGATATGTAGATGTGGTGTCTAGGTATTCTGTTTATCTGCGAAGTGCACCCTGATGTGCTGGGTCGTGTGGTAGATCGCGTAGGTGACAGCTGCGTTGAGTTCTCTGTAGTCCACCCCCCGTATGTAGGCAAGCAGGCACGGTCGTGAAGTTGGGTGATGACTCTGTTTCACATCCTTTCTAGATGATGCCCTTTACATGTGATCATGATATAGGACTAATCTAACAATGATTGCTAGATGTAATTGCTCTAATTAGAGTTATTCATTGGCGTAGTTATAGAATTACCTTAGATACTAATTCTTTAGTTTATCCATTGGCTAGCTATTACTGTGACTAGAAAGTGCTCTGATGTTTATCCAGTTATTTATGATGCTTGATCATACTTATCACCTTTATTTATCTTTATTATCTTGTGACTTCTACACGTTATGAGTAGAGTAAATGACATCGATATCACCGCTTATCCATTGTATATAGTTGCTATCAATATAATAGATTAAAGTTTATCCAGTCCTTCCCAATGGTATAAATATAAATCGATAACCTGGTAGAACTCTAGGTAAAATGCTACAATGGTATAATTATCTGTCCGCTTGCAGAATTGTTCTTAGTTTATATTTATATATTTCTGCCTAGTCACATTGAATAGTATATGAACCCTTTATTTATTCTTAGCATATATAATTAGGGATGACAACCTAGTTCATGCATAAGAATGTTGGTAATAGATAAGTGACTAGTTGCTAATGACCAGTTAATTAATTACCATACATCTCTAATCCTTGTCCATAGTAGTAAAAGTTATTTAGTTATATTTGGCAATGTTAGTAGATGTCAACAAGCATTTTTGGCGCCGTTGCCGAGGAAGGCACATTAAACTTAGGAAATATTGATATCATATATACATAATGGATAAGATTGTGTTACCGATTGATCTCTAACTCAAACAGGCACACCCTTGTTTTTTATCATTTGCTTATCTTATACAGGGTGATGAATGAATGGTTTTTCTCTTCCAAACAACTTCACTGACGATCTAGAGAAACTTCTTAGAAGGAAGAAGATTGTAGAGGCAAGGGACAATTTCGAGTCACTATCAAGAATACCGATTACCACTCAAGCTAGTCCATCAGAGGAGCCAGCTCTAATATTGGAAGAAGAACATTTAGGAGAAGATTTAACTCCTGTGTTTGAAGACATGGCTGAGAAGACACTGCGCGAGTTCTCTGCCCCAACAACAGAAAACATCCGGACTGGACCAGCAGTCAACACTGGGGAGAATGGATTCGAGCTCAAACCTGTTCTAATCACCATGGTTCAAGCCAGTCAATTTTGTGGAAAAGCTCATGAAGATGCAAGTGCGCACTTACAACACTTTCTAGAGATCTGCAGCACCTTCACGATCAGAAGAGTACCAAGAGATGCTATTTTATTTTGTCTTTTTCCATTTTCACTTTTGGGGAAAGCTAAGCAGTGGTTCTATGCCAACAAAGAGAAGAACACTACATGGGACCGATGCTCAACTGCTTTCTTAGCAAAGTTCTTTCCTACAGGCAAGACGAATGCTCTGTGTGGGAAAATTGTAAGCTTTCAACAGCAACATGACGAATCATTCACTGAAGCATGGTATAGATTTCAAGATTATATTGAAGACTGTCCTCATCATGGGATAGAGGATTGGCTATTGATGCAGACTTTCTATCACGAGCTTATCTCTAGCACCCGTGACTCCATAGATGCTGCAGCAGGAGGAGCTTTCCTATCACTTAAGCTTCCGGAAGTTAAAGCACTTGTTGAGAAGATGGCCTCAAATCCAAGCTGTATTGAAGAACGTACAAAACCTCGCAAGAGAGGAGGCATCTATCATCTCAAGGAAACTGACATGGTCACTGCCAAGCTAGACCTCATCATGAAGAAGCTCGATATAGAGAAGAAGGAAGTCATGCATATTAATGATTCTCACATGATGTTGGTATAAATTAACTGCACTCTATTAAATATTATTATTATCAAAGTATCCGCAAGCGCACAGATAAAACACCGATGTAGCACATCACCAGACTAATCCCGGTTTTAATATCGAACCCAAAGGAACAGTAGGTGATACTGACTATCTATTGGCTCTTAACCCGATAATACAATCAATCCAGAGAATATCAAGAATAAGGAGACAACTAATGATTATCTAGATCCAACAACCGGTAAACTTTGAATAATATCGTTCTAATCGGGCAGTGAAATGAATAAGAGCGGAAATCAGAGTTCCCTCCTACCAAACACTTATACACCTATCGATCCTATCAATGGGAAGTGGACAACAGAGGTATCAATGCAGCTGTCAGCTACGCGACCTACCACCATCCGGCCAATTAGGGGACATTTACAAGTAATTATAGCTCAGACACTACGTCTACACTACAAACTATTACTTCAACCAAGGAGCTACCAAGATTAAAGCACTCAAATAGAATTGTAAACTTAAGAACGAATAAGAACAAATGCTTACTTAAATCAGGATGTTGAATACAAAAGTACCTCAGAACGCAACTCCGGGCGAGGGAGATGAATCCAGACGAACACAGCTATGAAGAAGCTCCGACAGGTCGGGACTCCTCCGAATCTCTACTCATCTACTCTATCTCTCTAATCTCTCTCTTGATTGCTAGCATAGATCTAGTGGATATCTATCTAATGCTTCAAGGTCTTCATCTCTTGATCTGGCTCTCTTCCAGGGGGGTCTAGCCCTCTATTTATAGGCCGGTGGGATGCACGCACACCGTTAGATCAAACCGACTTAACCAAGGGCCCAGATGACTCCTAAAAGGCGGTGGTAGAAGACTCCAGAAGGCAGTGGGAGGAAACCCTTGGGGCCGGCCGGCCCCACCTGGCCAGGTGTAGGCCTCCGCTTGCTTCTGGTGTGTTCTATACTCTTCAGGGTCTTCGTGATGATGTTTCCTTCGTATGCAAGTTTCGTGGTAATTATGCTCTTTAATCCTTCTTTTAAGCTTTTCTGGAAAATCCCCTGGAAAATCGACAATTCACCAAAACTCGTGGAATCTGTCAGTAATAACCCTATTCTACTGGATATTCATGTTTAATGCAGGGATAATTGATAATAAAATTTGGACGATAACAAGTGTCAACAATTACCCCCACACTTAGGCTTTTGCTCGTCCCGAGAAAAAGGTTGGTTTTAAGATGTAGGATTCTTAGAGAGAATAGAGCATTTAAAACATAACTTGAGAGTGCATTATATAAAACTAGTCTAGTCATGCATGTACTATGGAATTCAAAGTGTCTACCATGAATCTTTGAGTAGTTGAAGAACAGAATAGCTTGAAAATAGATCACTCTCTTCCTTTAGTTAAGTCAATTGGAGGGTATGTAATTTTGCAAATAAACTTAACTTTACCTTCTTCTTTTGTAGTACTCTCGAATCACTGATATATCTGGTATTTTTGTATCCTTACCACAGCGTTAATGAAATTGCCTTCTTTATCCTACATCTAAAAAGCTTATGTGGATCTCAGGTAGGTAAAATGTGAAAACATACTTGCATTGTATTTATTGTAAAGTCAAACAATGAATCCACAGAGAAATAAGGTATATAATCGAATCAAGCTTTATTTGGTGGAATATGGTGGAACCTAATTCTACCTTGCTCCTTCAGAAAATAAATCTCTCTTTTATACAATTGAGCTTATTCAGAGGGTATGAGCTATCTCTCTCTCTCCTTTTTTTTCTTTTTTTTCACGGGAGGCGAGTATCTAAGTACCCATTGTTTTAATTTTTTTGGACACTTGTCCATTTTTTTATACTTCCTTCTTCTTTTGCATAGCTCATACCTCTTTTGAATTTAGTAGTTGAGAGAATTTGACAAAATATGGAGCAATTATTTGGTGACTATGCTATATAATTATTTTTGGTGTTTTCTCCCAGTGTAGGAGAGAAACATTTTTAATAAAATGACTCGCTATTACACGGATTAGAGTAATGCTTATGTGGAATTGGCACTTGATTCGAAAATATGACAGATTTCTTCAAAGGGTTACAAAGGTTGACCAAACTCAATTCAAAGACAAGTATTATATGTAGTAGGCTTCTATCCTATATACGGATATGGTAGGACAGTATTTTTACCACAAAGGAGAGGTATAACTAATCATTTAAATTTTCGAAATAAAATCTCCAAAGACAAAACATCAGGGAGTGAGTTCTTATTATTCAACTATATCATGTTTCACAATGACTTAAGCAATCATGGGGTCCCTATAAATAGTTTCCAATAGTAACATGATTCCTAGAAAAGTGTTATATAATTTATTTTTAAGCTATGAATTAAACAATCTCTTCTTCTCTTTTAAAAGTAGTTTAGCAAGTAAATTTTAATTCGGATCGAAACAAAATTGACACATGTGTAATTATATTGTATGGGGATCAAACCTGACCATGACCGAGAAGGGGATGCAGAGGGTGCAGAGGGGGGCCGGCCGGCCGGCCCAGGTAGGGCGCCGGGCGGCGTGCCTTTGTGGTCCCACGGGGTCCACTTCGGTGCGCGAGGTCCTGGTTCGATTGTCTTCTGAATTACGTGATTTTCCCGAGTGAATTGATTTCCATAGTCACAATGTGCCTCCCCCACACTTGTTTTCCTGCATACTTTTCTGCACAACATGTGGAGACAACATGCTTACCAAAAATATAGAGAGTAGAGTAGATTAAAATATTAATATTGATAAAAAGAATAAGACACTTTATTCATTAACGATACTAGATAATTCTGACAACTGATTGAGATAACGACTGCCGTAGCTCAATAGGCTTGCCTAACACACTTAATATTATAAATTAAACCTAACACACCCGTGCCTTATTACATAGATAATGAGGGCAACATAAGGCTGCCCCTTCTTTGCGAGCTTCCTAATTTCTTCCTTAAGATCACCAATCTCTTCTTTCAGCTGATCTTTTTTACGCTTGAGACTGCGAATTAACTTGACATTGACTTCTATCTGCTTAGTCATGTCGCTCATAATCTTGTTCCTTAAGTCTTCATTCCTCTCTATACCCCTAACGTTTCTAGAGAGAGCTTCCATCTTCTCATTGAGGATTCGTAGAGAGAGCGGGGGCTGTCTAGGAACTTTCTCTAGTGCTGATGTAGATGTAGCCTGCTGTCTCTTGGACGGAGGTGGTGTTGGTATAAATTAACTGCACTCTACTAAATATTATTATTCTCAGATTATCCGCAAGTGCACAGATATAATATACTACTGTCACATTTTACCCGGAGGTTTTAAATATCGTATCCACAAGGAACAGTAGGTGATAATGACCAAGCCGATGAACTTAACCCTACAATTAGGCTAGATAATATCAAGAAAGAGGAAATAGCTAATGATTATCTAGTTCCAACAACCGGTAAGCTTTGAATAATATCGTTCTAATTGGGCAGTGAAATGAATAAGAGTGGAAATCAGAGTTCCCTCCTACCAAACACTTATACACCTACAGAGGAATCAACGTAGCTGTCACCTACGCGAACTACCACTATCCGGCCAATCAGGGGACATTCACAAGTAAACCTAGCCTAGGCACCACGCCTACACTACGAAATACTACTTCAATCAAGCAATTACCAAGATCAAAGTACTCAATATGAGTTGCAAACTTAAGAACAAATAAGAACAAATGCTTACTTGAATTAGATGTTGAATACAAAAGTACCTCAGAACGCAGCTCCGGGCGAGGAAGCTGAATCCAGATGAATACAGCTACGAAGAAGCGCCGACAAACCGAAACACCTCCAGAACTCTACTCCTCTACTCTATCTCTCTACTTCTCTAAACAAGACTAGATCTAGAAGAACTAGTCTCTCCTAATTGCTACATCTAACCCTAACTGGAGATATTGAATTGAAGCTCAGGAATAGGGATGTCTTCAGGGGGGTCTGCCCCTTTATTTATAGCCCGGTAGGATGAACGTGCGCCGTAGGATCAAACTGACTTAACAAAGGGCCAAGATGACTCCTCAAAGGTGGTGGAGGAAGACTCCAGAAGGCGGGGGCCACAACCCTTGGGGGAGCGCCGGCCGGCCCCACTTTGTGGTGTCTCGGGCCCCGGTTGCTCGGGTGTGTTCTAGATCCTTCCCACATCCTGATAACGATGTTTCACCCTTCTTTTATGCTTTTCTGGAATAGCACCTGGAAAATACAGAACATGCAAAACTCATGGAAACTGTCAGTTAAAACCATAGACTAGTGTATATTCATGTGTCCTTTCATGTCTAAAGTTCTAATAAAAGTTGACGTTATCCACCGTCAACAACTCCCCCAAGCTTACCTTTTGCCAGTCCCTTGGCAAACAACCTAAGCCTAATTATAAGATATTTGGATCAGGAGTTGCTACAATGCTTTCATGTCTTTCAAGTACACATGCTTTCAAACAGAAATTCTCCTCCGGATTAGACAAAACTGCTCTAACTTTCAAACTTACCCATTGTACCTTTAACTATGGAGCTTCTCAGCTTTTGCATAAGTCTTGAGCAATCGAGAGATAGAACAATCAAGTCAAGCACTATGTCTCAAATTCTTCACAGTACCAACATTTCGGAGTTTTGCAAGTTTTCGAAATAAAACTCAGAGCTTAATTGTATGACACCCTCAAGTCTCTTGATATATGTGGTACTTATGGATCTCACTGAGGCATTAATGATGTTATTATGCCTTCCTACAACTAAGGATTAAAGTGGAGCTTATAGGAGTGACAATAATAAGGATGAGCATACTTGCAATTCATATATTGTAAAGGCAAACAATGGATCCACAGTGAGTCAAGTCATATAATCAAACCAAGATGTGCATGTGTATGGAATGTGGTGGATAGGTGTATATAAGGTGGCTAATCCTAATTCTACTTTTGCTCTTTAAAAATAGATTTCTCTTGGGACTTAGAACTTTTCGGGAAAATATGGGCTATCTTTATTTCCTTTTTCTTCTTTTCTTTCTCTCTTTTTTTTTCATTGGGAGGCGGGCATCTAAGTACCCATTGTTTTAATTGTTGGGACACTTGTCCATCTTTTACTCCCTTTTCTTTTTTCAATACTTTTGCATAGCCACGTGCATCCTTTAAATATAAATAATTGGAGAGATAATGATAAGAACTTAGAGCAATTAAACAGGCGCTGTCCTATAGGGTATATTTTTGGGTATTTACTCCCAGTGTAGGAGAAAAACATTTTTAAGGTGGATCTGGTTGGAAGTGGAAAATGATTGTGCTTACTCCCAGAGTAGGAGTAATGCATATGTGGGTGGAGTGTGTAAGTGATCTTGATTTTAAAAGCATGACAAGACTCTCATAAGGTATACAAAAAAGGTTGACTAAACTCAATGCAAAGTAAACAGCATAAATGTCCAAAGGTTTTCCTATTTCTAAATGTATCATATATGACTTTGGTAGGAATTCACACTTTGTCATACAAGAGCTCATCATGTAAGATTTTAAATTTAAAATAAATCTCGAGAACTTAGTATTGTTAGGAATAAGATAAATAGCAGCTCAACCTTCATGTATCATATCAATCAATCACCTAGACTTAGCTCAAGCATATGCCTCCACAAGTTTCAGGTTCAGAGTGAATTCTTAAGTCAAAATAGTAGTATCCAAAACTCGAGAGAATTTAAGGTTGAAAACTAGACACTTGAAAGGAATTATGGCAGAGCAACTATTTATCATCTCCAAGATAAAATTTTAATGTTTTCCAGTTTTTATTTGACTCTAATCTAGACTGACTATAGACACACTCTAAGACCACTCTAATATATAGCTAAGTTTTTATTTGGTTTTCAAATTTTATCTTACTAGCTAACTCATGCAAAAAAAGCGACATGGTACAATAATAATAAGGTGGGAAACTTATACTTAGCTAGATTTTAAATGGAGGGTGCCCTCCTCCAAGCTGGATGTCTGACAGGGTTTTTGATGTTGCAAATTGAGTGGTCCTTCTGGGAGCAAGTGTATCGGCAATATAAGGGCGTCAGGTTGAGTACCTCTTTGATCTTGTATTTTCCTGTAAAACTCAATTTCCAACAAAAATACCAAATCTTATGGAGAGGGGTTAGGTTTTGTACCACTCCATGGTAAGTGATTGATTTTATATTTCTAGCAGAAGTTTCCTAATTGGGTGGACCTTCACGTGCCCACATATTTTTGGGTTTTTCTAAGAAGTGTGGACCTTCATGTGCCCACATATTTTTGGGATTTTTTGACTTTATAAAACAAACTCGATAATCGCATAGGTATAGTTACCTGATAACTAGGGGATGCTCCCCCCAAGCTAGATGTTTGCAATACTTGGTGTTGATGATCTTTTAGAGCAAGCTTGTCAGCAACAGTCCTAGTGGGCTCCACTGATGGACTCACTGCTAAGTCATAGTGTCATTCCTGCAGAATTATACTCCAATAAGAAAACCGAAACTCGAGGCTCGAATTTAATAAGAGGTTAGCGATCAGCCAATAAGTAATTGATTATTCTTTTGAGTTGATTTTTAATTGACAGGTTCTAAGCAGGATTCTTTTAGGATTTTCTGATTTTCTTATGCAGAAAAGTAAATATGTATGCATGATGTATATTTTATTTTTATGCCACCACGGAGAATATTTATTCTCATGTGGCTTAGGATTTTCATAATGCAAGAAAGTAAATACAAATGCTATTATCATTCATTTCAAATTTTTTATGCCACCACAGTAAATACTCCTACAGAGTTACCATAAGTTTATTCACGTGGGGCTTTAATATTTTGTGATTAAGTAAATAAGACAATAAAGATTTTTATTATTATTTTTTGATATGCATAAAGATGAATATGATAAAGTAAAATTACTAATATAGATAGAAATACTAATTAATTAGATAACTAACATATTACCTTATGGCAAGGGTGCAGAATTTAAAGTCTATCCGATCGGTACTTTTTCTTTCACTCTTGTGTATCTCTCCGTCTTAGAGATGGAGGTCTTGATGGTTGCACCCCCTTGTGATGATGATGTCACTTTTATTCCTTTATTTGGCCAACAGGTTGAAGTAGAGCATTAATAGTTGGATCTGGTAGCATCTTGCTCAATGTGCATGTTCACAGAACATTCACTTGTAGAATTTCAGGAATCAGTAAACTTTGGTCGAAGTGTTGTCCTATTTGCAAAACCAAGGTAGAGATCAAGTGCATGGGTTCTGCTGGTGGAAAAACACCAACAGAACCGATTCTATCTCTTTATTTTCTCTATCCTTAGGTACATTGAACAAGACGAAATTGGTGTGACATGAGTGATAAGATAAGAAGATTAAGCATTTATGTTTCATTTAAGTTCATATGGCAGAAAAGATTTAAATTGCTTAACTAATGGAAGGGTTGTCTATCTCTATATAATATATAAATTTTCACGTGAGTATGACTATCATCTTCCAAAGATAGAATACATTGTTTTACCACATTTGGTTAAGACTGAGATCAAAAGAATGGTGCCATGAACAATCTTAAAGGACAAAGCATGTTGAGTTAATTAGGTTAATCCATTAAAGCTGTAACTCTAGCATGTTTGCATCTTTATTTATGTGCATACCAAGATCAAGAGGAGAATAGTGACCACTTACCTTAAAATATTACCTTTATTATTGGAGCGTGATGGCACTAAGTAATGAAGGGTAGATGACTGGTGGTCTTTTCCTTCTCTTGCATCTTGAGTTGTTCATGAGCATCTTGTCTCCTTTGTTGCTTATCCTCTTTGCCATCTTTTGCTTCTTTGATCTTATGACACCTTGTCACTCCATTCATTATTATGCCTGCAATAGATTAGTGAACAACACATACCCAAAGGAATGCACAATTTTGCAACATAGGTTGTTTGTCCAAAATTTTATCATGTTCCATCTATGCTATTAAGTAGATATGATTGATATTATGTTAGCATAGATTATGTTCTATACTGACATGGCTTGAGGTAAAGTAACTTGCAGCAGAAGATGAAGTGAATGAATCATTAATACTCACAGTTCTTCCATTCATGATGAATGAGTTGTGTCTTCCTCTGCAAAGTTATTGAAGTTCAGCTTGTGCCCTGTCTCATCTCTGATTCGAATTCACCTCATGACTTACCCAGATTAATTTTGAAAGTTTTCCTGCAAGGGTTAGTTCAACAAAATATCCAATGTCTACTACAGCAATTTCTAGTTCAATAACCAAACCAAACTCCATGTCTAATTTTAATTAAGGAAGGCATTTTTAACCTGAGCACCAGGCTCAATTTAAATGCCAATGAAAGTATTTACAGTACTTCCAAACCAAATCTTACTATGGCAAACAAAGGTGACATGAAAGCACTTATAAAGATTTATTTATTTAGAGACGAAAAGGCGAACAATTGATCATGAATTAGAATGGTAGAGACTACCAATATTAGCAACATAAGATTTTCTAAGTAATCCCATTCCCCCAAGATAGAATTTTATAAAGCAAAGTTAAACTTGGATGGATATATTTCCATATTGCATGATGATTGGTTGGACATACCTTGCGTTGTTACTCTTCTACTTCAAACCTGAAATGGTTAGTGACAAAAATACCCAAAGGAATATTTTTATAATTATAATTCTATGCTCAATTCACAAGGATATTGTAGCAAAAGGTACAAGCTCACATTAGTTTTTTTTTCAAGAGTGGCAATTTAAGACACAAAGTCGTTCTTGGGAAACCTTCTAACTATTGTGGTATAAGTTCATGGGGTGGTTTCCTGTAGAATATCAGTCTTTGTGCACCTATATCAAGATTACAACGAGATCTATAATATTTATGATAAACATATGCATCTACAACCATCCTTTCGAAAAATTTATGAACAGGTAGAATGAGGGGGTTGAAGATCTTGCATGTGATAATGTTAGAGAGACCAATTGATCCAGGAGATTTCTCATATGAGCATGGATTCGATGAGGTGTTAATGAAATAATTCCCATGCTCATCGATATGATCTCCCTTTTCAAACTCCATGGGTGTTTCTTCATGCATGTCTATAGGCAACAAGTTTGTCTCTATTATTTCATGTCCACGACATTCATTGGATGTTTTATTTTCTAGGATTTCCCATGGATTGGTATCTCTAAGTTTGGTCTCGTCTAAGGCTTTCTCTAAACTTGGATGAGTTATGTTTATTACAGAAATTGATTTAAGCTTACCATTTGAATCTAGACCAACAAGTTTA
The DNA here is from genome assembly GCA_038502445.1 of Eremochloa ophiuroides. Lineage (NCBI taxonomy): Eukaryota > Viridiplantae > Streptophyta > Magnoliopsida > Poales > Poaceae > Eremochloa > Eremochloa ophiuroides. The sequence continues at coordinate 47,592,421 of JAHLJS010000006.1, forward strand.
GATGCTAGTACTAAGGATTCGTCCTCTTCCATCCATTCTTTGACAATAGCGTATGTATTTCTAGTATGTTGTATGCATTCCTACCATTGTCGTAGCTCTTCTTGGTCATTCCAATAATCTTCATGACTCCTATTCTTGAGATGTCTTAATGGGATCCTAGGGTCATTATGAGACTTAGGAGAGAAAGCAGAAAAAGGATCATCAGGGTCAAGGATGGGTTTAGAGATGGGTTCAGATGAGACATTTAATGTGGGCATAGAAGGGGAGAAGATTGAATTAATTTCTAAGTGGCTTGGCTCTCCTTCTATGGCATCACTAGACATGCCATCCTTGCATTCTTCCCAATGTCTTTCAGGAGGGAAAGGAAGTTGGCGACACTTTTTCCAAGATGCTCTTCTAAGAAGATCTGATTTACATTGATTGATAAGCATCTTAGCTAATTGGAAGTCTAAAGCATCAAAGTGGGGTTTCGATGGTTTAGGATTGACAGCTAAATCTTGGGATTGGAGTGGTTGTGTTTTAGCTACCAAAACTTCCTCTTCTAATTTGGGAGATGATTCCTTCTCTTCCTCGGGGGGCTTGGAATTAGCTTGAGCAACCTTGTCAATCATGGCTCTTGCTTTACTTATAGGCAAATAAGGAAAGGCTCCTCCAGAGGATAAATCAAGGGATTCCCTACAATTCTTGGTAAGACCCAAATAAAAATGTTGAATAAGTGCGGGGTCCGGAAAACCAAGGGTCAGGGCCAGATGTAACAAGTTCATTAAATCGATCCCATGATGTACTAAGAGATTCTTGTTCTAGTTGCCTAAAAGTTAGAACCTCTTTTCGAAGGTTAACTACTCTATGGATGGGAAAAAAATATAAACAAAATTCAGAGCATAAAGTTTCCCAATCCCCTTACATACTTCCTACGGCTCGATTATACTAATGTTTAGCTCTTCCAGTCAAAGAGAACGGAAAAAGGCTTCCATCTCAAGGTTTTATCAGACATGCCAGCAATGTGCAAGCATGCACAGGTCTGCTCGAATTCTCGTAGGTGTAAGTATGGGTTTTCGTTACCTTCTCCCGAGAAGGGATTATCCTGAATCATATTAATTAGACATGGGCGCAACTCATAGCCAGGTGTTATGATAGGCTCTACAGATTTTGGTGGCCCGAAGCATGCCAAATAGATAGATAGGTGTGGAATTTAAAGCATCCATAAGGATGAACATAAAATGATGAAAAAGTAGGGATAAAATTAGAAAAGATAAAAGTATAATACAAGATTAAGCTAAACTAAGTTAAAATCAGCAAACCGTTCCCCGGCAACAGCGCCAGAAATGCTTGTTGGTACAAATTAACTGCACTCTACTAAATATTATTATTCTCAGATTATCCGCAAGCGCACAGATATAATATACCGCTGTCACATTTCGCCAGGAGGTTTTAAATATCGTATCCACAAGGAACAGTAGGATGATAATGGGCAAGCTGATGAACTTAACCCTACATTTAGGCTAGATAATATCAAGAAAGAGGAAATAGCTAATGATTATCTAGTTCCAACAACCGGTAAGCTTTGAATAATATCGTTCTAACTAGGGTAGTGAAATGAATAAGAGTGGAAATCAGAGTTCCCTCCTTCCAAACACTTATACACCTATCGATCTTATCAACGGGAAGTGGACTACAGAGGAATCAACGTAGCTGTCACCTATGCGAACTACCACTATCCGACCAATCAGGGGACATTCACAAGTAAACCTAGCCTAGGCACCATGCCTACACTATGAAATACTACTTCAATCAAGCAATTACCAAGATCAAAGTACTCAATTTGTGTTGCAAACTTAAGAACAAATAAGAACAAATGCTTACTTGAATTAGAAGTTGAATACAAAATGTACCTCAGAACGCAGCTCCGGGCGAGGAAGCTGAATCCAGACGAATACAGCTACGAAGAAGCACCGACAGGCCGGAACTCCTCCAGAACTCTACTCCTCTACTCTATCTCTCTACTTCTCTAGACAAGACTAGATCTAGAAGAACTAGTGTCTCCTAATTGCTACATCTAACCTTAACTGGAGATATTGAATTGAAGCTCAAGAATAGGGATGCCTCCAGGGGGGTCTGCCCCTTTATTTTTAGCCCGGTGAGATGAACGTGCGCCGTATGATAAAACCGACTTAACCAAGGGCCCAGATGACTCCTCAAAGGTGGTGGAGGAAGACTCCAGAAGACGGGGGGCGCCGGCTGGCCCCACCCTAGGGCTGGCCGGCCCCACTTTGTGGGGTCTCGGGCCCCGGTTGCTCAGGTTTGTTCTAGATCCTTCACACGTCCTGATAACGATGTTTCCTTCGCGGTTAAGTTTCGTGTCTTTTATGCTCTTTAACTCTTCTTTTATGCTTTTCTGGAATAGCCCCTGGAAAATACAGAACATGCAAATCTCATGGAAACTGTCAGTTAAAACCCTAGACTTGTGTGTATTCATGTGTCCTTTCATGTCTAAAGTTCTAATAAAAGTTGACGTTATCCACCATCAACAGGTGGTATGAACTCGGTGAAGCGGACTTGGCCTGGACGTGCACGAACTCCCTGGATGGCAGGGCGAGCAGTGGTGTACTTCACACGTTCCAGTGTTCCGTTCTTGCCGGTCTTGACCGACAGGAGTCGCTCATTGTATCTAGGTGGAAGAAGTGGGGTGCCTCGGGGAATAGCGATTTGCTTCCCCTTGGTACCATCTTCTAGCAGTAGTCTCTCAGGTGGTGATGGCAGAGCAAGTTGAGCATGCGTGTAGTAGACTTGCTCGAACTGCTGGGGCACCGTAGCAAGATGCTTTGGTGGCACGATGGCAAGGTGCTTTGGCGGCACGATGGCAAGGGGCTTCGGCTGCGCGAGGACGATGGCCTTCGAGTTGTCGCCTTGGATCTTGCTAGAATCAGCGCCGATGACCGCTTCGCCTGCCATTGCTACTACATCTAAACTAGAGAGTTTCTTTGGAGGAGAGGAAGGCAATGATGATGTGATGCCATTTGAGGACGCTATAGGTGCGTATTTATATGGGTTTTCAGGAGACAGGATAAGATCAAATATAGGTTCTACAGGATTCGTACGAAAGATTATCCATACGCATCGGGAATCTATGGGATTGTGTTTAGGAAAGATAGAAAAAGAAAAGAAAACTAGAGTCGGGACGAGAGGGGACAGGGGGCCGCCGCCCGGCCCCATAATGGCGCTGGCCGGCCCCACCTTGTGTCCTCCCAGGATGGCCGTGCTCGTGAAGCCTCTAGACTCTTCCTACTTCTTGTTAGTTACGATGCGCGATAATTTTTCGTAACGGATAATGACAGGACTAAAAAGTGGGTAGTTGGACAAAGTCCAGCCTGTCAACCACTTCTGAATTAAATGGTTCTAAAAATAATTTAAGTCGGTGACCATTTACCTTGAATAACGTACCTTTGTGTGATTGTAGAGTTACCGCTCCGTGAGCATTCACGACCGTAAATGGTCCTTTCCCATTTGCTTCGTAGTTTTCCAAGCCCGAATAATTTGAACCTGGAATTAAAAAGTAATACCTTATCTCCTAGTGCAAACTCTTTCCTCTTGATCCTCTTGTCATGCCATCTTTTTGTTCTTTCTTTATAGATCTTTGAATTATGATAAGCCTTTTCTCTTCATTCTTCTAATTCTGATAGTTGCATTTTTCTCTTTTCTCCCGCGGCTTCAAAGTCCATATTCCATCTCTTAATAGCCCAGTGAGCTTTATGCACTAACTCCACCGGTAAATGACAGGTCTCACCATATACTAGCTAGTAAGGTGACATACCCAAAGGTGTCTTGTATGCGGTCCGATATGTCCAAAGTGTTTCCGGTAATCGGTCCTTCCATGCAGTACCTATCTCATTTACTGTTTTCTGTAGAATATTCTTGATTTGTTTGTTTGATGTTTCTGCCTGGCCACTTGTCTGAGGATGGTATGGTGTAGCAACATTATGATGGATGCCATGAGCTTGCAAGTATCGGTGAAACTTTTTATCAGTGAAGTGTGTTCCTCCATCACTAATGACCATCCTTGGTGTTCCAAACCTTGGAAATATAATCTCTTCGAACATCTTCTTTGAATGTTTTGAATCAACATTCATGCATGACATAGCTTCTACCCACTTTGATACATAGTCAACGGCCACCAGAATGTATTCATAATTTCTTGATTTCACAAATGGTCCCATGCAATCAATTCCCCAGACATCAAAGAGCTCGATCTGGAGATTGTTGGTGAGTGGCATAGCATCTCTTGAATTGATATTTCTGTGCCTCTAACATGATCCACATCTCTAGACAAAATCTCTGGTGTCTTCATACATAGTTGGCCAAAAGAACCCACTCTGCCAGATTTTATCATTTGTGCGGAATGCTCCATAATGACCTCCATATGGTGATGCGTGACATTTCTGAATGATCTGCATGCCCTCTTCTACTGGTACACATCTTCTAAGTAATCCATCTGAACAAATTCTGAAGAGGTATGGTGGATCCCATATGTGGAGACGACTTTCATAAATGAGCTTCTTTTTATTTTCCCCTGGTGGTACATAACCTACAACCATAAAGTTGATAATATTCACATACCAAGGGTCTGACTTGGTCACTTTAAACAACATGTCATCTCTCAATGAGTCATTAATAGGCAATTCCTAAGGTTTCTCAATGTGTACTCTAGACAAGTGATCAGCAACTGGATTTTCTATTCCTCTTCTATCCTTAATTTCTAAGTCAAATTCTTGTAGTAACAGAATCCATCTTATCAAACGAGGTTTAGCATCTTTCTGAGTGAGCAAATATTTTAAAGCAGCATGATCAGAATAAACAATTACTTTTGCTCCTACTAAGTAAGATCTAAATTTATCAATAGCAAAAATAACAGTCAGGAGTTCTTTTTCAGTGGTTGCATAATTTAATTGCGCTCTTGTCATAGTTTTACTAGCATAAGCAATTGCATGATGCTTCTTTTATTTTGTTTATCCTAATACAGCCCCTACAGCATAATCACTAGCATCACACATAATTTCAAAAGGTAAAGACCAATCAGGGGGTTGAATGATTGGTGCTGATGTAAGCGCTTCTTTAAGAATATTAAAAGATTTTAAACATGCATCATCAAATTCAAAAAGAACATCCTTAGCTAGCAACTTAGTCAGTGGTCTAGCAATATGTAAAAAATTTTTTATAAATCTGCGATAACAACCACAATGACCAAGAAAACTTCGGATTCCTTTTATATTAACAGGTGGAGGTAGTTGTTCAATCACTTCAATTTTTGCCTTGTCTACCTATATACCTCTTTCAGACACTAAATATCCTAGCACTATTCCTTCTCTAACCATAAAATGACATTTTTCCCAATTAAGGACTAAGTGCTTTTCTTCACATCTCTGCAAAACCTTATCTAGATTTTCTAGACAATCATCAAAAGTTTTTCCATAAACTGAAAAATCATCCATAAAAACTTCCACGATTTCTTCTATCATTTCACAAAATATAGACATCATACATCATTGAAAAGAAGCAGGTGCATTACATAATCCAAAAGATATTCTACGATAAGCATAAGTTCCGTAAGGACATGTAAAAGTGGTTTTATTTTGATCATCAGGGTGGATAGGAATTTGGTGATATCCAAAATAACCATCAAGGAAACAAAAGAAAGAATTATTTGCCAAACGCTCTAACATCTCATCAATGAAGGCAGCGGAAAATGATCTTTCTTGGTTGCTTTATTCTGTTTTCTATAATCTATACACATTCGCCATCCTGTAACAGTTCTCTAGGGTATTAATTCATTTTTATTATTTTTAACTACGGTCATACCACCCTTTTTAGGTACAACTTGAACAGGGCTTACCCACTCACTATGCGGAACAGGATAAATAATCCCAGCATGCAAAAGTTCCAAGACCTCTTTCTTAACAACCTCCCTCATCACATTTTGAAGCCTACGTTGGGGCTCTCTAGAAGGTGTAATTTCTGGGTTGGTGGAATACGATGGGTGCATAAAACAGGACTAATCCCCTTAAGGTCTTGGAGTGAATAACCAAAAGCAGCACGATGTTTTTCTAAGACAGTTATTAATGTAAAAGACTCTTCATCAGAAAGTTTATCACAAATAATTACAGGAGAATTTTGATCATTATTCAGAAAAACATGCTTAAGATTAGAAGGTAGTTGTTTCAGCTCAATAGAAGGCTTAGGTGGCTCTAGTAATTCATCAAGAGATTCAGGATCAATCGGATCCTCTTCCTCTTCATTAATGAAGAACTGAGTATCATCCTCTAAATTAGGTTCAATAAATTCCTCAAATGACTCAGCCTTAACTTCTTCTATCGGGTCTAACTTAGGAGGTGGCTCTGCCTTAGTTTTTAATGCATGAGTTATAGGCATTGAAGGATTAAATCTCTTCCCAAGTTTAATTTCTAAATTGTCCGCACAAGTTTTTCGCAAAAGCTTTCCTATTGGTAACCCAATCATTACATCAAAATCCCAAACATCAAAGATATAGAAATTCAGCAAAATTCAGAATTCATTAATCACAATAGGAAAAGAACATAAAACACCTAAACTAGGAATAATATGTCCTGAACGATTTTTCAATAACTTATTTGTAGGAATTAATGTCATATCTTTCAAGAATTTTTCAGCAAATGTAAGAGACATGATATTGACACCTACTACTGGATTATAAAAGACATCAAAAAGATATACATCAATTTGACATTTAATAGTAATGGCAGGAGAATTTAAACGAATTTTATCATTTGAAAGCTCAGATTCTATCAACCACTCATTACTCATCACAAAAATCAATTCTCTTGTTATTTGTCTAAGGAATTTTAAATCAGCAGGATATGAAATATTGAAATTCTTAAAATTTAGAGATTCTTGTGGTTTCATAATTCTATGATAGCGTGAGGTGTTTCCATAATCATCAAAAAGTTCATCCTCAAATTCAAGCATAAAATCAAAAATAGGAATTATCTCCTTCTCATTAGATAGTTCAGTTAAAGGTTGAGATCAATCAGACAAAAGTATAGAATCGAATGACAAAAATTTATCTTCTAACAACTTTCCTTTTTCTTCAGGAAGATCAATTAAGATATTAGTAAGAATAGTTTTAGCATGTGAAGCGGTAATATGCATAAATGCTCCTCCTGCGGCCAAATTAAGGTATTCTTTATTTTTATCATCAACACCTAAAAAGAAATGTTGCAAAAGCATAGGTTCTGGCAAAGCAAGATTAGGTCTAGAATTCATAAATCTATCAAAGCGTACCCAAGCCTTGCCAAAAGATTCGTTATCTAATTGTTTAAACCCAATAATTTCAAAATGAAGTTTAGCGACCTTTTCGATAGGGAAAAATTTAAGACAAAAATTAACATGCAATACTTCCCAATCTCCTTGGCTACTCCCAACATGGCGATTATACCATTTCTTTGCTTTTACATTAATGAAAACGGAAAGAGTTTCCATCTTAAAGTTTCATCTGCCATGCCCTTGATGTGCAAACATGAACATGTCTGCTCAAAATCGGCCAAATGGGAATAGGAGTTTTCGCTAGAACTACCAGAAAAAACGTGATCCTGAACTACTGAATTAATCCCGGGCGTAACTCATAGCCAAATGATGTGATGGGTAAAGACGATTCTTTTGGCTGGAGATACGATCCCGATGGTGCTCCATATTGATATAAAAGTTGGGACGTGGGTTCCATACTTTAAAAGGTAAAAGATAAAACATAAAAGATAAAACATAAAAGTATAATACAAGATTAAGATAGACTAAGCCAAAATTAGCAAACCGTTCCCCGGCAACAGCGCTAGAAATGCTTGTTGGTGTAAATTAACTGCACTCTATTAAATATTATTATTATCAAAATATCCACAAGCGCACAGATCCCGGTTTTAATATCGAACCCAAAGGAACAGTAGGTGATACTAACTAAGTCTATTGGACTCTTAACCTGATAACACAATCAATCTAGAGAATATCAAGAATGAGGAGATAACTAATGATTATCTAGATCCGACAACCTGTAAACTTTGAATAATATCGTTCTAATCGGGCAGTGAAATGAATAAGAGCGGAAATCAGAGTTCCCTCCTACCAAACACTTATACACCTATCGATCCTATCAACGGGAAGTGGACTACAAAGGAATCAACGCAGCTGTCACCTACGTGAACTACCACTATCCGGCCAATCAAGGACATTCACAAGTAATTATAGCCCAGACACCGCGTCTACACTACAAACTACTGCTTCAACCAAGGAGCTACCAAGATCAAAGTACTCAAATAGAGTTGTAAACTTAAGAACGAATAGGAACAAATGCTTACTTGAATCAGGATGTTGAATACAAAAGTACCTTAGAATGCAACTCCGGATGAGGGAGCTGAATCCAGATGAACACAGCTACGAAGAAGCTCCGACAGGCCAGGACTCCTCCAAATCTCTACTCAACTACTCTATCTCTCTAATCTCTCTCTTGATTGCTAGCCTAGATTTAGTGGATATCTATCTAATGCTTCAGGGTCTTCATCTCTTGATCTGGCTCTCTTCCAGGGGGTCTGGCCCTCTATTTATAGGCCGGTGGGATGCACGCACGCCGTTAGATCAAACCGACTTAACCAAGGGCCCAGATGACTCCTAAAAGGCGGTGGTAGAAGACTCCAGAAGGCGGCGGGAGGAAACACTAGGGGGCACCACCCGGCCCCACCTGGCCAGGTGTGGGCCACCGCTTGCTTCTGGTGTGTTCTATACTCTTCCAGGGTCTTCGTGATGATGTTTCCTTCCCGTGCAAGTTTCGTGGTAATTATGCTCTTTAATCCTTCTTTTAAGCTTTTCTGGAAAATCTCCTGGAAAATAGACAATTCACCAAAACTCGTGGAATCTGTCAGTAATAAACCTATTCTACAAGATATTCATGTTTAATGCAGGGATAATTGATAATAAAATTTGGACGATAACAAGTGTCAACACATGACCTATGAAGAATGTGGAGATTACGGGCATTCAGCTGTCAACTGCCCTACGCTGCAAGAGGATGTGAACTTCATCAACAATAACACCTACTATCGTCCTCAGCAAGGTCAAGGATGGAACCAGCCAAATCAAGGATGGAATCAGCAACCTCGATAAGGTAACTACCAAGGTAACAACCAAGGTAATAATTACAATAATTATAATCTTCTGCCTTTAAGAGATTTAGTTGCTGGTCAATCTAAATTGTTAGATCAAATGTCTAGAAAGGTAGCCTCTAATGATAAAGCTTTAGAAAATATTAATACTAGAATGGATACCTTTGCTTCTGCTATAAAGAATCAGCACAGCATTAATAAAATGTTAGAATCACAATTAGCTCAGCTAGCTACTGCTGTCCCTCCATTTGAGAAAGGTAAGATTTCGGGCCAGCCGGAAGATTTAGAAACTACTAACCTTGTTGATATTCACAATGCAACCCAATACCATATTGAGCCCGCAGATATACAGTGGATTGATCACTCACTACCTGAGAAGATGGGAGACCCTGGAAGACCTGTCATTCCTGTTTCTATAGGATGTCACAGTTTTCCAGAGGCTATCTGTGATTTCGGCGCAAGTGTCAACATAATGCCCAAGGTAATTTATGAGAAAATATTAGGTGATCCTTTGTTGTACACAGATATGCATTTGTAGCTTGCAGATCAGTCCATTTGCTACCCCGAGAGAGTGCTAGAAGAAGCTGTTACCAGAGTGGGGCAATCATATGTCCCAGTTGACTTCGTGATCATGGAGACAGGAGGAGATGAGAAGGCACCCATTATTTTGGGATAACCATTCTTGTGCACAACCAAAGCCATCATCTATGCGGAACATGACAAGATTGTCCTCTTCATCAAGGACAAGAAAGAAAGATTCTCGTTCAAGAACCGCATATTAAAGACTCCTGCAGTCCCGAAGCAATTCCATCAACAAGAAGAGCAACAACAACCAACACCCAAGAAGAAGAACAATAGAAGATGGAGGAAGAACAAGTCCCAGCATGTACCTGAAGAAATTGCTCAACTAATCACTGCTCTCAACACAGAAAATGATCATATGCTCCCCCAACCATTTCCAACAAAGAAAGGTGACACAGGTATACCAATCATTGAATGCACAATCAGAGACACCACTTTTGCCGACTCCATCTGCGACACTGGATCAGGTGTCAACGTAATGTCCAAACAGGTATATGATGATTTATTTAATGATTTACCTCTATACCCAACATATATTCAGTTACAGATGACAGACCAATCACTAAGATTCCCTGAAGGCGTGGTTAAGGACATTATGGTAAGAATTCAAGATAAATATGTACCCACAGATTTTCTAGTTCTTGACATGCAGGGAGACGATGAATCACCTATTCTTTTGGGAAGACCGTTCCTCTACACCGCTAATGCTATTATCTACATCGGGTTTGGACAGATCCACTTCAACCTACCCACGGGAAAGGTACGCTGTCAATTTAGAACACTTGTTAACTGTGAGCAGATCAGGAAGCAACGCAACAGGAGAAGACGCCAAGCCCATCGTCAGGCTGCCCAGCCTCACTGTTGATGGGAGGAATTCTCTGGCAAGATTGTGAAGTATAAAGACTGCTACAATGAGCAAGAGGAAGCCATACAACCACCACGCTGGAGTGAGTGGGAAGCAGAAGCTGAGAGGATGGACCAGATTGCTAAGGCAGAGAAGGAAGAGATCCACGCACAATTAGAAGAATGTATGAAGAAAGATGAAGAGTCGAGAGAAGCACACTTGTGGGAGTGTAACAAGAAAGAGCTAGAGCTAGAAAAGAGAGAAGCAGAAAAGACAGAAATGAGATGAAAGGAGATGAAGGAGAAAGAAGAAGCACCAACTACACCACCGCAAAATAAGGAATTGATTGAGGTAACCTCAGACGATGAACCTGCTGAGTAAGTACTCTCCTCTATCTAAGTCCTATCGATAAACTTTAAATTCCGTACACTAGCCATAAGGTCAGAATGGTAGTTATCTAATTAGCATTTATTAGTAATTTTGCTCTAATGCATTTATTAGTATAATCACTTTTGCACATTAAATATAAAAACAAAAATATTTACTGCTTTATTTACTATATCATAAAAACTAAAGCCCCATGTGAATACACTTATGGTAAACCCTGTAGGAATATTTACTGTGGCGGCATAAAAATAAAAACAAAATAAAAATAATATATACATATAGATAAATGGTAGTAGCATCTGTATTTACTTTGTTGCATTACAAAAATCCTAAACCCCATGAGAATAAATATTCTCCGTGGTGGCATAAAAAATTTTATATAGTATGCATACATATTTAATTGTTGCATAAGAAAATTAGAAAACCCAAAAGGAGAATCCTGTTAGAATCTGTCAATTAAAATCAACCCAGAGAATAATCAATTGCTCATTGACTGACCGCTAACCCCTTGTTAAATTCAAACCTCGAATTTTGGTTTTCTTATTGGAGTATAATTACATGACTACTATTGGCTAGCTCACTCTGAAGATCATTCAACACCAAGTATTGCAAACATTTAGCTTGGCGGACGAGCATCCCCTAGTTATCAGGTAATTATACCTAGACGATTATTGAGTCTGTTTTATATAGTCATAAAATACCAAAAATATGTGGGCACATGAAGGTCCACAAATTATAGTGTCCTTTTTGAGTCCAATAAAAAATAATTAAAACCAAATTGATGAACACTAAAATATTAGAATATGTTCGGAGTCAGTCTAGGCTAGAATTAATTAAAATTGATGAACACTAAAATTTTATCTTGGAGATGATGAATAGTTGCTCTGATGTCATTCCTTTCAAGTACCTAGTTATCAAACTTAAATTCTCCTGAGTTTTGAATATTACTGTTTTAATTTGAGAATTTACTCTGAACCTGAAACTTGTAGAGGCATATGTTTGAGCTAAATCTAGGTGATTGATTTATATGATTCATGAAGGTCGAGTTGCTATTTATCTTATGAAACATCCTCGATTTTCCACGATGGGAAAAATCCACAGAATGAGATATAATGTGATAAAACCAAAGATTGATCTTATCGCATTATCATATATCAGTTGATATAAAAGTCATACATCGAGATTACTTACAAAATATTACATCAACTGAGTGGACACCTATTACAGGGTTAATCTAGCGGAAGCATATCTAGTCGTCATCAGAGTTGGAGGAATACGTCGTCGAGTGAAGGCTCCTCCTTCACGGGTACCATCAGAGTTATTCTTGGCGCAGCACAGTCTTCATCTCCTGAACCAAACTTGAGCGTAGACACGAGACCTTCTAATTCTTCTAATCTTGATATTTCTGTTAGTCAGGTAATCTGCACACCGCCAGATATGTGCAGGCCATGGTTAGCACCGATGAGCTTTAGTGGAAAAGAGAAAATAAAGGATCTGGCGATCCTAATATTTGGCTGTGGTTTGCATCCTATGCAAAGTAGCATCAAGTAATAATATCATATTAGTTGTCAAGTTTTAACCCATCTCATCAATTCCCATTCCAATCCATCATTCCACCCATACGCCACCTCACACCCACACCTCGCACTCAGTCGACAGGCCCAACTCCCTCTCGGGTCCTGTCTCAACGGCACACTGCCACGCCGGGCACACTGCCGGACAATCATCAACCAGGGGAGAAAAGAATATCGCTCTCTACACTAGACAGAGCTTCACAGGAAAGGTCCATAGCCGACGAATCGGCATATGTATCGATCGATCAACCATAACACTCTGCAGAGGTTTTACCACTCACAAGATTAGCCATCATCGATGCTGTACAATCACCTAGGCAGAATTCCGGGTGCTTGCTTGCCTAGGTCGATGCCACCCTACCACTCAGCCCTGGGTAACTTCGGCCCTACGCCGAAACGCTGAGACTGGGAGACGCAGTACCAGGCCCAATCAGTGGTACAGCGCATCTAGAACGGTGCGGGAACTTCCTGCATCCGCCACCGCCCACCCTATCACCTTACAACCTAGCAGTAGTGGCACCGCCCTACCAAGTAGTCCAGCCGTCTCCCGCCCATCAGAAGCGAGTGAGCAGTAAGGGATTCCCATGAACCTGGGCTAGTCCTTCCTAGGTTTGACCAAGCAGGCATCTCCTCTTAGGGGATACTCTCCCCATGCCACCACGGCACCTCCATTTACGGGACTTCAATGCACATCCCGGAACCACCTCATAAGTCATTACCCGCCACAGGTATCTCTCGTGGGAATGCCCAGATGCAACTCCCAGGCAAGACTTGCTTACACAGCTCGTCGTGTATCCCACTTGGTCGACTCGACCCTCACCACACACCCAAGACACACGCAGCACGCTCACATACCACCAGTCCGGCATCCCAAGCCAAACCATTCCCAGGGGTTCACCACCAGCATCACATCATAGATATAATGCGAGTGGAGTTAATAGATAAATATAGTGATGTAACATGCAAGCAAACAGGTAGATAGGAAATATGTATAAAAGAGCGTGAGCAGCGAAGCCGGGTGGTATAGTAGAGTGGTTGCAAGCAGGGGTAGTAGCGGCTTAGGTAGTAACATGCATCATTATACTAGCAAAGAGTAAATATAAAGCTGCTAGCAGTTCTAGATTTGCAATGTCTAATAGGATTCTCTAAAAGAAGGTGCTGCCATGACACCTGCGTTGTCGAGGAAGTAGTGGTATGAGCACTCCTCAGTTAGTGTAGTCATTCTGCTAGGATCACCTCCTCCAGGGTGACTCCATTCCGCGGGTCCTTGCGCCGTCCACGTTCTCTTCCAGTGGGGCTCGATCCGATCGTCGCTAATCCGGAAACGGCTACTCCGCGAAGCAATACAAGGCAATAAAACACCCAATTCACCAAAAGACGACGGGACGCGGGGGGACCCATTAACAACAAAGAAATAATAAAAGGTACACGGCTTAGCCCTCTCGGCGTATGTCCGATTTCATCAGGCCAAAGAAACAGGAGTGGTGGTTTGCTAAGCACAAGCATAAGTCACAGCCAAGCCAATATGGCTTTATAATAAATGGTTTAGGCCAAAACTTATCCATAGCAAACACCACGGCACACGATCTTCCAACCCGAACGCTATGGAGGAGACGGGGGTAGGAGGACGAGCCAAGCAAAGAGAGGAACGAGGGATTTATTGACAGGAAATGTTGCACGAGAAAGAGCGAGTGTTTAATCCACTTGTAGGGCACCAAGGCTGTGATTCAAACGGGTACAATCATACAAGCGTTTAAACACTAAGAATCAAAAGAGAGAAAGAGAGAGAAAAGTTAGCTAGGCACATCTATATCATATTCCCAGTCACACCTTCAGTGAAGATGGTTTTAAGCGGTTGACCGAGTCGACCTACATGGGTCTGAGATCTTAATATAGACCATAGCTTCGCTAACGTCAGTCCGGTCTTTGATCCAGTCACTGTGAGTAAGACGGGATCGAACAGAGCGGGCTAAACGAACAGAGAGCGAGAAGCATAAAACAGTAGTGGTCTACTCTTTCCAACGCACATGCCACGGAATAGACGGGGCGTTAGAAGAGAGCGACAGGTGAAAGAAGCAAGTGCGCAAACCACTCATAGGGTACCACGACCTGGGTGCACTGGCACTAAGACATTACTCGGATCCATAACGATGCTGTTGTCACCGCAAGAATTAGAGGAATGCGATGGTCGCGTAGGGTACGAGCATACGAGGGTCTGTGCACGAAAAGTCATCGAGAGACGGCGTGAGGTCAGGTTACACTCGGTGTTACGGTCATGGTGGAACGGATCCCGCGATCGCAACGTCCGGATGAGGTACGATCCCACCACCGGCTCGAAGGCACGGCACACAGACAAACAACATGACAACCAGCAATAAGAACCAATGACACGACTCAAAAGACTCATTATAAGACTGTGGAGTAGCACAATTCCATAGCATTATGATAGATGGATCCTGTATTACACATTTAGATACAGACAGATCGTGAGGACAGGGTACAACAGATATATGAACAGACATAACGTAAGGATAGGATACAGTATGATGGATAGATGTACAAGGAGTAAGAGCAGGGGTCCAATAGTCCGGCGTCGTATATCATTTTGGCTTTCCAACCGTCCAGCATTATCTATGGGGCCTCAAGAGGTGGCAACAGGGCTATGGCACAAGGTCGGACAGGGCCAGTGTCAAAGGAAAAGTAGCGAGGCTTGCTTCTACACGTCCCAGCTCCACTGGGCCAGCTTGTTGGTACCTTCTGGCCTGCTATGGCTTGCTTCGGCTGGTCGCGGCTAGTCGCGGACTCCTGCGGGCTGGTCGCAGGCTGGCCGGAGACTGGCTGGAGGTGGCAACAAGTGGCTGGGAGGTGGCAGAGCATGGCCGGGTTCCAGCGGTGTGCGCGGTAGCTAAGGTGAAGCTTGGACGGGGCGTCGGTGCGCGTCGGGGCGATCAGGCAAGACTTCCAGAGATCTTCTCCTTTGTTGATCGACGTCCTTCGTGTCCTTCGGTGACATGAGTAGAGTGGCGACGGTCTCAATGTCCAAGGCACAAGGTAAATCCGGAACGGGATCATGGTGGTGGTTTGGGTAGTCCCCGGCCACGCCGACGTTCTTGGAACGCCGGTGGTTCGATTTGGCTAATAAGGTCTCGTGTCATGCGTGCGAGTGTCCTGAGCCGGGAGAGGCTCGGCCTACGCGTCCTTGAGGTGGGACGCCATGGCTCCAAATGGCGAGTCCAGCAAGGTGACGGTGCTCACCATGGCGGGGAGGGTCGTGGCTCACCGTGGGCTCGAAGGTGTAGGATATTGTTGCCGTGATGAGTCGAGGCCGTGGCGGATCGGGGCTGTGCAGGGAGACCCGCATCGCTGCTGTAGTTGTAGGGGGCGATGATGGTGCGGCTCCATCGTGGTGACGACGCCTGCGGCCATGGCTCCGGTGGCGAGGCGGTCCAGGACCTGGGCATGACGTCGCGGCTAACCGGTGTTCGCTGGGGTCGTGGTGATGCTAGTGTCGGTTCGTCGAGGCTCTGCGCGGCTCTGCGGCAAGAGGACGGGGTCCGGTGGCTCCCTGCAGTGAGCAAACAGAAGGCACGAAGGCCAACTTCAGACGACGGTGACGGAATCGAAACGGTTAGGTTGGGAACTTGGTCCCTAGAAGCTCACCGGCGACTAGGCATGCTCCGGCAAGGGTGCTGCAGGTTTGGAGGCGAGCTCGATTGGTTTGATCGTAGACAAGGACATGCCCAGGTACTGCTGCTCGGGAAAGTCGGGGCACTGCACCAACAGTTTGACGAAGAGGGCGGCGTTGGTGACGAGCAGACGACATGGCGGGGACGAGCTCAACGGCGTCGCACCGGAGGCGAGTGCACGGCGGCCTTCTGACTTGGTACAGTCGCGGACCAGAGAGGGTGGCGGTGCAGAGAGGAGGCCGGTCGTGGTGGCGCCGGCGTTCGTCGAGGGCGGGGGCGCCGGTGTTGCTGCCATGTATGGCTGTACGGCAGCTCCGGTCAGTGGTGGAGCACGACCGAGAGCAGGTGGGTGCGTTGTGGACGAGGCGAGAAGCAACAGCTCGCGTGTAGCAGGCAGGCCCATGAACGCGACGCTGACGGAGGTCGCCGTGGCTGCGACGTCAGGCGGCTAGGAGCCAAGCCGCAGCGTCGAGGTGGCGAGGCGAGGAGGCGCGGCACCGGCCTCCATGGTCGATGCAGCGGGCGGCTTGGTGGCCGGTCGAACACGTCGTGGCCATCCGTGGCTTGGCGACGACCCCGGGCGGCGGCGGCGCACGTGCAGCTTGCCCACGACCGTGGCAAGACGGAGCCGGGGCGAGGCGTCGTTGGCTTGGTGCGCCGCGTGGGGAGGCGGGGCAGCGAGGCGAGCAAGCAGAGAGCGGCGGCGGACTGGAGGAGAAGAGGAACAGTGGCAATGGCTTCCTTTTTATATGGCACGAGCTAGGGTTCTCAAGGGTCACGAACGGTGATCCTCGGCTTCCGTGCAGGCTCGAGACACGTGGCTTGCATCCAGGGAGGTGAGCGAGGTCGACCAGGGGCGTGCGCAGGAGGGCGCTAGCGGCGGCGGCGGCGACTGCACGCGCTGGGGCGTGTCTGCTGCCCAACTGCCAGGGCTGGGGGCACGACTATTGGGCCTTGGGCCGTGCACACGAGCAGGCCAAGGTGGAGGCAGACGCCGCTCTGCGTGCCTTGTACGCGAGATGGAGCAGCGGTGGCTTCGTCCGATTTCTATTGTGCATGCGAGGAGTAGAGGAGCTGATGGGCTGGGCTGTGCTAGCTGGCACTCGATCTGAGCTTGGGCTAGGAACGGTGATGGAGGTTGTTGAGTGCAGGCTTGGTCTGTATCATGCACTGATGCCTGGCTACAAACGTGGCTCACGTAGTCACGTACGTATTTAGCAAAGGGGCACAGAAGCATGCAGTGTTTAGAATGTTGTAGGTGCACAGAATGGTTAGCAATTGAAATTAGAAATGAGTGGCTCCGTTGACTAGGAGATTTTGCATAGAATTCATAAAGGAATTTTTGGAGGGAGGGGAAAAAGGAAAAGGATTTTCCTTTTACTGTCAAGAGGAAATTTGGGGGATTTACATAGAGATTTGAGACAGTCCCGCAAGGGATGAAAGGAAATTGTTATGGACTTGTGCGCTCCGACGCAAAACAAAACTCGACGCCGGAAACCGACTCACAATACGGACACATATCTACAAACAATACTATATGAATGCAATGAATTATTAGTGGTTTAATTGCCGTTCATCCAGTAACTACATGCTTCTCACAATTACAGGAAAATTTTTTAAAAAGTTCGTATTTTTGGTTTACCTGAGAACCCGAGTTGTTACATCTTATTCCTAGCATTACTAAGTTCTGGAGATTTATTTTGAAAACTTAAAATCTACATGATGAGCTCTTGTATGACAAAGTATGAATTCCTACAAAAGCCATATATGATACATTTAGATAGGAAACCTTTGCACATTTATGCTACATGCTTTGCATTGAGTTCAGTCAACCTTTGTTGTATACCTCATGAGAGTCTTGTCATGCTTTTAAAACTAAGATCACTTACACACTCTAGCCACACATGCATTATTTCTACCCTTGAGAGTAATCGCAACCATTTCCACTTTCATCTATGTTCATCATAAAAATGTTTTTCTCCTACGCTGCGAGTAAAACACCAAAAATATACCCTATAGGGCAACCTCTGTTTAATTGCTCTAAGTTCTTATTATGATCTCTCCAATTATTTATATTCAAAGGATACATGTGGTTATGCAAAAGTATGAAAAGAAAAGGGAGTAAAAGATGGACAAGTGTCCTAGCAATTAAAACAATGGGTACTAGATGCCCGCCTCCCTAATGAAAAAAAGAGAGAAAAAGAAAAGAAGAAAAGAAAATAAAGATAGCCCATGTTTTCCTGCGAGTTCTAAAGAGAGATTTATTTTCAAAAGAGCATAGGTAGAATTAGGAGTAGTCACTAAATACCACAAATACACCTATCCATCATATTCCATACACATGCACATCTTGATTTGATTGTATGCCTCGATTCTCTGTGGATCCATTGTTTGACTTTATAACATATGAATTGCAAGTATACTTATCCTTATTATTGCCATTCCTATAAGCTCCACTATATATCCTTAGTTGTAGGAAGGCATAACATCATTAAATGCCCTAAGTAAGATCCATAAATACAACATATATTGAGGGACTTGAGGGTGTCATACAATTAAGCTCTGAGTTTTATTTCGAAAACTTATAAAAACTCCGGAATGTTGGTACTGTGAAGAATTTGCAACATAGTGCTTGACTTGATTGTTCTATCTTTCAATTGCTCAAGACATATGCAAGAACTGTAAAGCTCCATAGTTAAAGGAAAATGGGTAAGTCTGAAGGTTA
Organism: Eremochloa ophiuroides; assembly: GCA_038502445.1. Lineage (NCBI taxonomy): Eukaryota > Viridiplantae > Streptophyta > Magnoliopsida > Poales > Poaceae > Eremochloa > Eremochloa ophiuroides. The sequence goes on from JAHLJS010000006.1 coordinate 47,611,395, forward strand.
GAGCAGTTAATGTCTAATCCGGAGGGGAATCTCTGTTTGAAAGCATGTGTACTTGGAAAATATGAGAGCATTGCAGCAACTCCTGATCCAAATACATTAGTAATTAGGCTTAGTTTGTTTGCCAAGGGACTGGCAAAAGGTAAGCTTGGGGGTGTTGTTGACGGTGGATAACGTCTACTTTTATTAGAACTTTAGACACCAAATGATATATGAATACACACTAGTCTAGGATTTTAACTGACAATTTCCACGAGTTTTGCATACTCTGTATTTTTCAGAGGTTACTTCCAGAAAAGCGTAAAAGAGAGATTAAAGTGCTTAAACATCACGAAACTTATCTGCGAAGGCAACGATCTTATCAAGGACGTGGGAAGGATCTAGAAGACACCCGAAGCACCGGGGCCCCGAACCCTTCCAGGTAGGGCCGGCCAGGCGTCCCCTGGCTAGGGTTTGGCCCCGCCTTCTAGGAGTGTTCCTCCACCGCTTCCTACGATGCATCTCGGCCCTTGGTTAAGTCGGTTTGATCCTACAACGCACGTACATCCCACCGGGCTATAAATAAAGAGGCAGACCCCCTGGAGGCAATCCCATCATTCATCCAAGGCATCAAGTCTTCGATCAAGCCATCAAGAGCCTTCTAGTTTATCAAGAGCCTTCTAGTTCATAGTTCTATCCTAATTAGATTAGAAGTAGAGGAGTTCTAGTTCTTCGGTGGAATCTAGAGCCCCGGCGTCCGTCTGGAGTGCAGAGTTCGGTATAGTTCTAGTTCCTTCTCTATTATTGTATTCTTCATTATGATTAGGGAAACATTGTTCTTAATAGTTTATATATTCTTGATTACAATAGTCTTTGTCTACTTTGATTATATGTCAAGTATAGTTAGTTTGATCTTATTGAATTTATGTAATTGCCTGTATAGCATTTATCCATACAATCGATGGGTAGATGATGAACGATATGTAGACGTGATGTCTAGGTATTCTATTTATCTGCGAGTGCACCCTGATGTGCCGGGTCGTGTGGTAGATCGCGTTGGTGACAGCTACGTTGAGTCCTCTATAGTCCACCCCCCGTATGTAGGCAAGCAGGCACGGTCGAGAAGTTAGGTGATGACTCTGTTTCACATCCTTCCTCGATGATGCCCTTTACATGTGATCATGATATAGGACTAATCTAACAATGATTGCTAGATGTAATTGCACTAATTAGAGTTATTCATTGGCGTAGTTATAGAATTACCTTAGATATTAATTCTTTAGTTTATCCATTGACTAGCTATTGCTGTGACTAGAAAGTGCTCTGATGTTTATCCATTATTTATGATGCTTGATCATACTTATCACCTTTATTTATCTTTATTATCTTGTGATCTCTACCTGTTATGAGTAGAGTAAATGACATTGATATCACCGCTTATCCATTGTATATAGTTGCTATCAATATAATAGATCAAAGTTTATCCAGTCCTTCCTAGTGGTATAAATATAAATCAACAACCTGGTAGAACTCTAGGTAAAATGCTACAATAGTATAATTATCCGTCCGCTTGCAGAATTGATCTTAGTTTATATTTATATATTTCTGCCTAGTCACATTGAATAGTATATGAACCCTTTATTTATTCTTAGCACATATAATTAGGGATGACAACCTAGTTCATGCATAAGAATGTTGGTAATAGATAAGTGACTAGTTGCTAATGACCAGTTAATTAATTATCATATATCTCTAATCTCGTTCCTAGTAGTAAAAGTTATTTAGTTATATTTGGCGACGTTAGTAGATATCAACAACGTGCAAGTATACCTTTTCTTTCCAAATGTGGCCAATAACTCCCTTTCTCGAAATATTTCGGCCTGCTTCTAAATATGCAACTAGATATGGCCGAAACAATATTTTCTTGTCCGGTGAAGAGCATCCGAACACCATGGATCTGCAAATATATTGAGCAATATTTCTATACCAAATTTTGGTGTAAACACAGGCCCCCTACTTCGGAGTATGAATTTCATGTTTCGAACTATTTGGTCTGGTGAACTTCGTTTTTATTTGGCAACTGTGTATTGTTTTGATCTTGTGCTGGTCTCACTGGAAGTCGCATATAGCCTCTTCTTCCAACTTCAGCCATCTCGAAAAAATCATGAATTGCTACAATGTCGATTATATTTTAATAGTAGCATGCGTACAACAAAATATTCTACCTTCAATTGAATGAGTTAGCATTCACTCACCTTTTTTCTCAATCCATATGGTGCTTTTAGCTTTTCTATGTCTTGGGCGATTACAAGATATAACGATTGTATAGAACCAATACTCTCTTGTTCTTTCATCATCTTTCCTTCCGGATGTTTTTAGGTTTTTATAAATAAAAGCAAGACCCTCAAATGATATTCTTAATCATCACATAATTTGCTAAGTCAAAAAATGGATCCAAGAAAATGCAAGTCACACACTAAGATCAAGATATGCAAGTGTGGGGAATTTCCATTTTTTTAACTCCTTTTATATGACTCTCTCCCTTTGCATTAATTAGAATATATGGGCTATCCCCTCTCTAGCAGGCATCTTTGTACCCATTGTTTTCGCTCAGGCGGGTATCTTTGTACCCATTGTTTTTCTCATCTTATTTTATTTTTGTGAGCACTTTGTACCCCCTCTTTTTTCTTCTTTTTTTTCATAGCCCATATTTTCCTTTTTTGGCAAAGAGAGAGTATCGTTATGGCACAATGACGGAGTTTCAATTTTATTTGGTGGATGGATGGCATGTTTTTGCGTAACTCTCAATGTAAGAGTTAGCAAGTTTATTTGTGGAGTGTTTGTGGATCTTGATCATGAGTGCATAAAAAGAATCTCTACTGGGGTCTCAATAATTTGACAACGCTCAATGTGATTACAAGCACATCCTCGATGAACTTTTAAATTTTCAGTATATATTTTAAAAATAAAATCTCCGGCTGTCAAGTTTCTCGCAGAATAAAGTCATAGCAAATTTTACAGTATCATATCATAACTTGCAACAACTTAGACGAGAATCATGCATTTGCAAACCACTAAGTTTCAAGTTTTAGGATGAGAATCTTAGCAACAAACTCAAATCCTTGAAGAATAATAAGTTGTAAACTAGATACGAGAGAAATATAAGACAGGGACAACTAATAATTATTTTAATAAGGAGGAGACAAAACCGTTCTTACTTATTACGTGAGGGTCCTCCCCCAAGCCAGCTTCAGGATAACCATGTTGCTGCTCCGGTACTGTGTCCATCTGGGCTGCTTGTGCGAAATTAAATTTCTGGTTGTCTATCTGTTTTAAGAGCTGGCCCCCCCGAGTTTTGTAATCCTAATCGGCTTTTTCCTCGTGCGACCATCAACCAACAATAGTGCCACTCTCGGACTCCTCTGCTATCGGCTATCAGTCAACCTGCACTCCACCATAGAGTTTCTTTTTAGCCGATCGACTTGGACTTCTGTTTTAGCCGATTGGTGATGTCTTCAAATAGTGACTGCGATCGGCTGTTCGTCAAATATGGCAGTGTCCAAAATAGCTACAACCGGTTTTTAGGCCGGATGTCTGATCACCCTCTCTTAAAGGGGAATTCATCGTAAAAGCCTGGACCAAGACCTGCCTGTGTGTACATTGGCCAATTTAAATAGTATTTTTGTCTAGCCTCGCTTTCCGTCAAGAGTATCTGGTGATTTACCATCCCTCCTTGGGCTATATTAAATCAACAGAAGGAGAGTGGCCGATTCTTATGGAGGCACCTCGATCTTTAGCAATCGGTGTAGGAATTCTTTCCATATACATGACTTTCTTCCATATATGACCAAATATAATATATCTTTATTTGGTTAGTTGAGACATCAACCCAATCCAAATAGATCTTTGATCCTTGTCATTGATCTGATCATATTTTATCAATTCCTTCCTGGTCGATTACTGGGCAAAATCATTATGCTTCTGTGACGGCTCCCTCTGATTTGGTTTGATTTTGCGTCGGGGTAGCAGAACATTGGGAAACAACCTTTTCTGCCAAGCGCTGCTCCAAATTGCACTCGGCACCTCTGATGGGTAATCAACCATTGTAACTCGATAAGACTCAATTTGATCTCAACACAACCATCGGCTTGATGCTCAACCATTATACAGAGGATGATTGATGGAATTAATGATAAGCCGATGGACGTGGGAACTTCTCCTCACGCTCAAGAAATCCAACAGCTGACAATATTATCCGACAATCTCTTCTAATCTGAGTGCTCATATATACTCCTCCCGAATAATAAATTAAATCATGTCAGCTTTGGCTTGCCTCCATGAAAGTGATTTGGTAACGGCCTAGATATATAGCCGAACCATTCTGATGATGAAGAGTTGAAGATCTTTTCCGCATCCCGTAAGGCTCCTGATGAAGGTGGTCAGAAAGTTACCGAAGAACCAATTTTATTTGTTCATCAGCTGACGGGATGATATGTTCCAAAGAATGATCAGCCGACATGCCTATGTATCGGCTATTGTCTTACTGATAGCAGGATCATATGATGTGTATTCCTCCTTTTATCAGGCGCATCACTAGCCGACATGCTTTTCCCTTCAATCGCCGGCTCTTTGTAAACTTTGATTCAGCACTTTGCATGATTTGCCTCCTACAATCGTCAAGGCTGCATCAGTCAATTGTGGTTGCATTGGATCCGGGTTGGCTTGTGCTTCTTAGTTATCGGCTCAGGGGTATGCGTGCTATTGGCTAATATTCCATCAGCCGATACAATATAACTCAAAAACTCATAACGAGCACTTATCCTTCGTGATTTCAACACTGTCAGTAATAAGAATAATCTAATGCTCAGCAGACTCATCTCCGAAACAGCGGATCTATTAGCCAATTTTTCTTCCTTTTCCTGCTTAGAGTTGATCGGCTATTATCACGGTGCTTCTCACTTGAGCGTGCATTTTCCTATATTATTTTATACAGGCTGCAAGCATGCCCTCAGTAACGAACCTGGATTTGTATTTGCAAAACCTTCTGGCACCTTTTTCGTTTAGCTTCTCAATTGGCCAGAATATTTAAACTTGGCCATAACAATAAATCATCAACTGATGATTTTATTCAGTCAATATAAAAATTCCCTTCTTATCACGAGGCACACATTACCCTGCGAAGACCCTGCTCCAGATATGTGCCGATGGGTAAAATCGGCTCCTATGTCGATAAGATCGGATCTTCATTATCAATTAAAATTTTGATGGCTCCACTGTATCCGATTGAAACCAATTAATCTTAAAGTCATCAGTCAACACTTATGTATATTCAGTCACATCGGCTGCCCTTAAGAGACTCTACTACCAAACTGCAAATAGCCGATGTCCTGACATTAGCTGACACTTTTTCAAATTATTTTATAGAAGCATTGACTGGCCAAGTAATAATTTGGAATTTCTTGCCAACTTCTCCACGTCAGTATCCTCTTTAGCAGCATCATGTGCCGTTCCAGGAAAAGTCAACTCTGAGATAGGATCACAAAGCAAGCGCCTAGCTGATGATGTTCACTTGCGGATACAGTGCTGCTACAGTTCCTCATCATTCTTGATGAATTGCACACCGAGGGCTTTGATGAAGAAGCCTATGCCATGCAAGCCATGCACGAGATGGACGAGGAATGCAGCGGCGAGTAGCTCGAGAAGACACCGCGATCATGATCCAATCTCTTGATATCCCGTATGGCAATGTCAGTTCATTTATTTTGCCTTCCTTTTCAACTGGTCAGCAAATATTGGACCCATCGAGAACCAATACGATCACATCAGCTCATAGAACACTCTGAACCGGTTGAACGAGGGAACAGCCCATGGAAGTGCTAGCCGATTAATTAATCACCGCAAAGTCCTTCTCAGGTGTGTAGACATAAGTCCACACATCGGCTTTCTTTTTTTTTTTTTGATTTTTTTTTTAGCCGATGAAATCATTCTTCTTCACCATAATGCTCTTATATTCCCAATGAGATCAGAATAGGAAGATCGGCTTATTTTGGCAGTACTACTCCCAATCGACTGTCTGGTAGCACATCACCCATTTAACAAATACGTTGTAGCTGTTGCCTTGCTCATTCTACTAGCTTGTTGATTACCAGCTTTCCGTCAATACAGTATCTAAATATTCCCATCAGTACTACTGACATATTACTCCGCTTCCTTCAGTAAAACATTTGCTTGGAGCCTTGGAGTTATCTATTTAGCCGATATATCATCAGTCAAGCTGTTGTCGATGCATGTCCGTTTCTGTGGTGAGATTTCCGTTCCGTGTCCAACACTCCAGCTTCGGGCCGAATATCATGCCTGATCAAGGCATGCCGATATCAACTTAAGATTAGATCCAGCCTGGTTGTCATGTTGGATACCCGGCTGACAGAACACACACACAGATATATAAAACTACTTATGACGTCTCGATAGATGGCCGAATAAATGCTAGCATCGGCCTCTTAGGAAAAATTCAGTACCAATATGATTCGGAGACGTCTGACTTCTAATTAAGAGATTGTGGTCCCACTGGACGTATCAAAAAGTTTGTTGGTGTGGAATCTGGTTCGCACTTAGCACACCAGCGAAGTCGAAACGGTCCTGCGGAACATGAAGCGAACGAACCCAGCTAGCTTCGACAATCGGCGTGTACGAGCACCGATGAATCTCCAAGCGTGCCAGCCAATTTGACCTGAAATTGACAAGCAAACAGAGTTGATCAGTAACACAATGAGGAACCACTGGTGTGTCCCAAGTGGTTCCAGATATCCGGCCCAATGGACCTTCTCATCAGGCCATCGCCTAGAGAGCCGACACCTGATCGCGTGAATCGATCGCATAGATTTGACAAAAAAAACATCTGATTCCTTATTTAACCGATTCAGAGATAAATATGAATGAAAACAAATTATATTAAATAGATCTAATTCATATATTGCCTTGTGCGTCGAAACATATCTTAATCTATCACATCTATTAATTAGGATCGACCAGATCGTTGCAGCTAATTAACACACTTGAATCGATCTTGACATGAATCGAAACACAAGACAATGCATAAAAGAGATCGGAAGAATAAAACATGCAGCAAGCAAGCGCAAACAATATCGGCTGAACAACCGATCTGAAGTATAGGCAACATACAAGCCTATAAGGTAAACGATGCTTCGACTCTTTGACTAATTTACCTAACCCGTTGCTTATGTCAAGGGGATCGACCGGATCGTTGCAGCCCATGAAGTAAGCTAATGGTTAGATCTATTAATCAAAAACTCTCCACACAATTTACTTTATCACTTAAATGTGACCTACACACAATCAAATCTGAACTAACCGGCTAATGATAAACAGATCTACTCGCCAAAGCATGATAATCAATTGTCATTTAATTAAGCAAGATAGATACAAAGATTTAAGCCAACAAGAATGGATCAAGATTGGCAGATTGATGATGCTTGAAATAAATAAACAATAAGTGATCATAAGCAACATCGGTAACTTAATGAATCTAACTAACATGCCATGTTAATTAGAGCCGATAACTAACTTTCAATTCAATCTAAGCATGGCCTAGATCGAACGAGAATCGATAATTACCCGAATCCATCTAACAGTGCTGCACGAGCCAGAATCATACTAACAATACATAATAAATACGAGCGTGACGGTACTTACAGCGAGCCTGCGTCCACCGGATGACACCTAACTTGTCGAAGAACTCGCCGGTTCTACGTTACTCCTACTCCTAGGGTTTTTGGCCGGTGACTGAAAAAAAAAAGAAACTGTTATTGTATTGATTGACGTGTTTATTCATTACAATATGCCCTATCCCTTTATATTTATAGGGGTGCCTGGGCTTCGGCGGCATTACACGTTGGACTAACCAACTATCTATAAAAAAGATGTAGATTTTTGATGCTTTGCCGCCGAATCTTCTTTTCCTTAACCGTGAAACTACTCTTCGACTTGATTACGGCAACACAGCTGGTCCCCTCTCATGCATGCATAACATGCCCAAATTAATCAGGCCTCCTTCCTTTCCTTTATTTGCATGTGCACGTACACCATTAAATCTTTTTCCTTAAATCATGTGCAAGTATGCCTTCGCTTTCCGAATATGGCCAATAACTCCCTTTCTCGAAATATTTCGGCCTGCTTCTAAATATGCAACTAGATATGGCCGAAACAATATTTTCTTGTCCGGTGAAGAGCATCCGAACATCATGCATCTGCAAATATATTGAGCAATAATTCTATACCAAATTTTAGTGTAAACAATAGTTTCTGGTCCACTTGAGTTGAACCATGCAACAGAAAAAAATGAAGAGGCAGCGGCGCTCTAATGACATGTGAAACTGATCATCTCCACCAAGTGGGCAATTGATCATCTCCACTGAGTGGGCGACTATACGTATTCCTATTCTAATCAAATCTTGGCACTAGAACTATAAATCCAAATATCCAATCATTTCATGACTTCCCAGGCAAGCGCGAGATGAAGAATTGCCTCCACCTCCTCCAGCATCTAGCTCCTCCCGCATGTCCTAGCACACCGCGAGGAACTGCCTTCGGCGTCCAGCTCCCCCGCCTCCACAGGTCTCCTGACGAAATGGGGCGGCAACAACAAACAGCGGCGGTGACGCTCCTTCCGTGAGACTGTGACTCCGAGCAATGGCGACGCTCCTTCCACGACTCCGAGCAGCGGCGGTGGCACTTCTTCCGTGACTCGAGTCCGAGTGGCAGCCACGGCCGGCGCTTCTTCCGCGACTCCGAGGCCGAGCGGCCTGGGTGCATGCAGGGCGGCTCCAAGGGAGTGGCGACAATCCTTCCGTGATCCCGCACCTGCACGAGCAATGGCAACGTACGTGACCCTGCGACAGCGGATGGCGAGCATCGAGGTGAGGCAGCGCTCCCTTCTGCGATGCTGCATAGGCTCGCTCGACCGCTCGAGGCGAGGCTCCGATCGAGGCCTCCCGTGTTGAAGATAAAGCACCATATAATAGAAAAATAAAATATTCATTAATGGCTAAAAAGAAAAATATTCAGTGATTGACAACGCCTAGAAGATTAGCCACAGTAAAAAAAAAGTCAAATATTCCCTGTTGATGGCCAATGATGGTGTGACTCGACTTGAATCCTGTAATTTTTTTTAAAAAAAAACTTTTGCTGGCCCCGAGCCGGTAATTTCATTACTATATATTTGATGTTTCTTATGTGCAATAATTTTTTTACTACATGACATCTTAAAATCCCTGCGGCAACGCGTAGGGGTATTATCTAGTTCTTTATATTAGCAAAGCCTTGAGCCCCCAAAATCAAGGAGTATGAGCAAAACTTCTTAGCTATGCTCATCAGATTTTTATCAAGACATGAAGTTTTAAAAGTTGAACTTATCAAACTATGACACCACCATACCCTAGCTATAGAAGTCTTACACCCAAATTATAAGATATGATTTTAGTTGGGTTTAGTACTATAAGCTTACTCACAGTGCAAAAACCATTTAATAAGGTATTTTGCTGATGTTACAAGCCATTTAATATATAGGGCTTGAGGGAAAGAAGTCATTTCTGAAAAATAAAACCGAGGTCTTCAAGCATCATGAAGTCGATCTCGCACCATGTTGGAAATGAAGGACCGGACAAGGCAACTAGACAGGGGTGAATAGGAGCCTCAAAATTTCTTTTGAAATATGTGTGGGACCACTGTCCTAAACACAATCCCAAGAAGCAAGAAAACCTCACGAGATATCCACGAACCTACTAGAGGTTGGGTGCAAGAAAAGCACAGTAGGATACTCGGAAACACCGGAGAAGACGCTGGAAGCAAAACACAAACGAGAGCTCACTGTCCAGACTCGGACTTGTCCGGGGTCCAGGTGCGGACTGTCCACCGTAAGGACCTCGGACTAGTTTGGAGGAGACCTCGGACTGTCCGGCGGCACGCTCTATTGAGCAACAGTGCCACAGGACAGAAACTATGCCATGTCGGACAACAAACGTCGGACTGTCCGCTGAATTTCAGCCGGACTGTACGGCATATACGTCCTGAAAAACCTGAGGCTGAGAAGTTTCTGCTGCTGCAGGGAGCCCACTGTCGAGGTACAGTCCCGGACTATCGAGGACTGAGGTGCGGACTGTCCGTGCATGTATGACCGAGCAGGCTGCTGCAGCCCACTGTGCTCGGCCCCGACTCCCGGACTGTCCGGCCCCCAGGCCCGGACTGTCCGTGACTGCACAGAGAAGGCGATTCAAAATCGCCCGAAATAAGAATCGAAGAGAACTCGATCAAATGGAGATGAACTACCACGATTTTTTGGCCATAGGGTCATAAGGTAGTCTAGAATCATCCCTAAAAGATCACGAGCCAATTCGAAGCAAATCACCGGCAAATCGAAACTGCCCCCAAATATGTTCTTGAAATCACCCATGGTGAAGAACACGCCTGATCTATGTGTATAGCTCGAATCAAACGATTTCCTTCGGTAGAAAGGTTCTTCACATGGTAGACTACACAAGAAAAATGAATCAAAATGGACTAGAGAGCGCGAATCAAGTCACACAACAAGAGGAACGCGAAGAACACATCAAGAACACAAGGACTTACTCCGAAACCCGGAGACGACACGAGGTTAGGGCCTCGATTTCTCGGACACAAACACAAGTTTCACACAACCATGACTACTTAGTTGTGGACCTCCTCTCTCTAACGGAGCTCTAACCCTAAGACAAGGTGGGGAAATGAGAATGAAAGAGGTAAAAAGAGGGGAGGGGCTGCCATCCCCTTCTTAACGTGCTTATTACAATTTGCAGAAAACCCCCTAACTACTACTGCTGCTAAACAGGCGAGCCAGGCTAGCCCTGAGACATTCTGGAATAGCCTGTGATTGAAGATACGATCGGACGACCCCGCTTCATGCTCGAGTTGCCATCACCTTGACGCAACCTTGGAGATTCCGCCACGTGTCACCACACTTCCCGCCGGAAGCAGCTCCTCCCTGGGTTTTGAGGTCCAAACCCGAAAACCGTCATGAGCCGCGTCCCGCCGGCCTGCGTACCGCTCTTTGTCCCTCGACCATGTTCAATCGCGTCTGTCGATGTCGCAGCGTCCGCCACCGCAGCACTCCTAGTCCATCGGCACGGCCCGCTCACTTGACCTTCACTCCGCCATCCGCCACTGCCTCCGAGCCCAACACCGGCACATCACAAACCGACCAACATACCAAGTGAACTCCATTGACAATCACTCATTACAATTCGGACCAAGTCCACACCTGAGTCCGCAATCTCCCCCTTGAGGAGTGCATTGTCAACACCAACACAGATAATCATGATATAGTGAGAATAAGAGGAAGAAGGAGGAAGGGAAAGAAGAAAGCCTGCTCAAAAGACCACAAAAGCAATGACAAGCGATCACATGGTCACTGAAGCAAGCACAAGCACAAAGAGATGCTAGTTCCTCCAGAAAGAGGCGAGGCTCAACACAACTAGCTCCCAAACTCCCCATTGAATGTGTGCTCAACTCAAACAGAAATGTGTGTACAGTTCTCCCCCTTGTTGACACATGCACACATCAAGGTCCCAACTCACTTCTCCTCATCAAGCATGCAAATGCACATGAATGCAGAAGCTTTAGGAGTATAGCCATTAGTTTGACAAAAATGCTCATCATAGATAAGTGCTAGTAGATGTTCAAGATGATCAAAGGAACAACCATATGAGAGAAGCATAGTGAGCAATTTGATACCAAAACATAGAATGTTCACCACTAAGAGTAGCACATAGTACATATAAAATGGAGATCAAATCAAGTGCTAAGCAAGTGTATACAAGGTGAACTATCCCAAGTGAAGATCACACATCATGTCATAGAAGAATCTAACACATGTGAAGTTTTCAGTGCAAGCAATTTCTCTACATTAGGAATTTCACAAGTATTAACAAAACATGAGTGTGCGAGAGGTTATATGTATTGTCAAGCCTAACTTTCCAACCATGCGTAGCCTATGTCGAAGACAATGATTAGCTAAAAGCAATGGTTTCGGTCATCCACTACAAAGTTCTAGTTCATCCAAATGTGCAGTAGGAAGTGGTCTAGATACCTTGAGGTGGGACAATACATACCCGTCTCGATCTTTTCATCAACACTTGACTTAGATTACAAGATTTTAGCACAAAGTGATCTGGATTGATCTAAGCAAGTGAGTGATCAAGAAATGAGCCATAGCAACCAAGCATATAGGAGATAGCATATGAGATCTCAACAAGTCCATATATACTAGTTGCCAAACTCAATGGTGAACATGATTTTTAGATTTCATCAATATTAGTCAAGTTCACATAAAAAATCATGTTTAGCTCAACATAGTATTCAAATGATCAAAGAGAGTCTAAACATGTCTCAACATACCAAGATAAGCATAGAAGCAAACTCATAGCTATATTCATGAAGCTCAAAATGATATATGTCACAATATGCCATGCAAATGCAAATATGGTACAAAAGATGAAAACAAAAACTCTAAGCTAACAATAAAGAACAAAACTAATGTACAATCTCAAAGTTCCCTCCTCTAAAAAGCGAAACACAACAAAACTAATGTACAATCTCAAAGTTCCCTCCTCTAAAAAGCGAAACACACCCCAAGTTCACTCCTCAAACGAGCAAACTGAGTCTGGTCAAGTGGCTTAGTGAAAATATCTGCTAGCCGGTTATGTGTGTCTACGTGAATCAAGTCAATATCACCCTTCTCATAGTGATCATGCAGAAAATAGAACCTAACCTCAATATGCTTGGTCTTAGAGTGTAAAACTAGGTTCTTAGCTACACTAATGGCGCTAGTGCTATCACAGTAAAGCGGAACTTGTCTAAAAGATAGACCATAGTCCTTCAAAGTCTGCACCATCCATAGCAACTGAGAACAACAAACGGCAGCAGCTACATACTCAGCCTCACAAGTAGGCTGGGAAATGCCACTCTGCTTCCTAGAAGACCAAGACACTAAGGAAGTCCCAAAAAACTGACAGGTGCTAGAAGTGGATTTGCGATAAACACGGCAACCCGCATAATCAGCATCAGAATAGCCACAGAGTGAGAGGGTGGAAGTAGCCGAGTACCAAAGGCTGAACTCAGGAGTGAATCGCAGATACCTTGAGGATGCTCTTGATGCTTGGCGATGAGATGATCTCGGTGAAGACTGGAACCGTGTGCATAAGCACACAGCAAACTGGATATCCGGTCACGTCGCCATCAAGTACAGCAAGGATCCGATCATGCTGCGGTACTCCTTCTGATCCACCGCCTCTCCTTCCTTGTCCTCATCAAGGGCCGTAATGGTTGACTATGGGCATCGAGAGGGGCTTGGCCTCACCCATATCGAACCGCTTCAGCAGATCCTTCGTGTACTTCCCCTGATGGACAAAGGTGCCCTTCTTGGGTTTGCTTGATTTGCAACCCAAGGAAGAAGGTCAATTCTCCTATCATGCTCATCTCGAACTCCCTGCTCATAGTATCTGCAAACTTGGCCACAAGAGCGTGAGAGGATCCCCCAAAGATGATATCATCCATGTATATTTGCACCAAAAGGATGTCAACGCCCTGCCTAAGGAGAAACAAAGTCCTATCCACCGAGCCCATTTGAAAACCCTTTCCTAAAAGAAATGTCTTAAGACACTCATACCAAGCTCTAGAAGCTTGCTTCAACCCGTATAAAGCCTTGTGGATCTTATACACGTGGTTGAGAAACTTAGGACTCTCAAAACCAGGGGGCTATCTCACATATACCTCCTCCTCTATATACCCATTTAGAAACTGCACTCTTTACATCCATCTGATACAGCTTAAAACCTTTCGAAGCTGCAAAGGCTAAAAGAATCCTAATCGCTTCTATACGGGTAACAGGAGCAAAGGTTTCCTCATAGTCTCTCCCCTCTTTCTGGCTATATCCCTGAGCTACCAATCTAGCCTTATTCCTCACAACTACCCCATCTTCACTATTTGTTTTTAAAGACCCACTTGGTACCTATGGGGTGACACTCAGGTGGAGAAGGAACTAAGACCTAGACTTGGTTGCGCTCGAAATTCTCTAACTCCTCATGCATGGCGTTAATCCAATCGGGATCAGATAGAGCCTGTCCAACATCTTTGGGTTCAGAATTAGAAACAAAGGCTGAGTCAGCGAGGTGAGATGTAGAATGGACCGCGTAACACGCTGGTCAATGTCGTCGATCATCGTCTCAGGAGGGTGGCGGCGCTGAATGTAGTCGAGGTGCCACCCTAGAAGAAGTCTCCTCCCCTCGGCAGCAGCTGGGGCCTCCTCAAGTGCAGTATGCACGAGCTGAGGGGCCAGCTCGAACGGACCCCATGAAGTGGAAGAAGAAGGCTCGGGGCCGTGAGCTGAAGTAGTGGAAGCAGGCTCCACTGGGGCAGCCGGTGGAGGCGGCTCGAAATCACCCCAATCGACGTCTTCCTCTCCATCCTCCACAAAGATGGTCTCCTCAAACTCATCATACCTGCACGCTCAAGGATAGGAGAAGAACAAGGCATAATCTCATCGAATGTGACCTCACAGGTCTCCATCACACGGTTAGTCTGAAGATTAAGTACATGATATGCACGAGAGTGAGAGTCATAACCAACAAAGATACTGTCTGAAGACCTAGGACTCAAACTTGTCCAAATTACCTTGTTTGAGGATGAAACATCTACACCAAAACACCCTTAGGTAGCTTACCTTGGGTGGTCTTCCAAATCACAGCTCATATGATGTCTTCTTAGTGAAAGCTCGAAGAAAAATACGATTGGAAACATAGCAAGCTTGTGTTGATCGATTCGGCCCAATACTTCCTAGGAGTCCTATGCTCATCAAGCATCATCCTAGCCATCTCAACAAGGGTCCGATATTTGTGCTCAACAACACAATTTTGTGGAGGGACATAGGGTGAGAAAAACTGATGCTTAAGACCCAAACAAGCACAAAGCAGTCTCAAATTGAGTATTCTTGAATTCCATGCCATTGTCACTGCGAATCACTCTCATGTCATTCTTTGGTAACTCATTTTGAAGATGCAAAATCAAGTCCCGAGCGTAAGAAAATGCCTCATCCTTTCCCACCACGAAAAACACCCAAGAGTAGTACGAAAAGTCATCCACGATCACAAGAACATGCCACTTCCCACCTTCCGACCGAACCCGAGATGGACCTACGGTGTCCATGTGTAAGAGTTCTCTGAGTTTCTTGGTCATGATTTGGTTAATGGGGGAATGAGAAGCGGCTACCATCTTCCCATGGCGACAAGGGTGGCAAACTAGATCCTTCTCAAATTTAAGCTTAGGCAATCCTTGGATTAGGCCAAGTGAACTTAATCTCACAAGTAGATCAAAGCTCAAATATCCAAGTCTCCTATGCCACTTCCAAAGATCGGAGGAGGATCTAGCAACCAAACATCGAGAAGCACCAAAAGAGCGAGAGAAATCGGCTCGAAAGACATGGCCAAACGGAGTGATCCGACAAACAAGATCACCCTGAGGATCAAGCACTCTAGAACAACCAGTCTTAAAACACACTTCAGAACCATCTTGAAGGAGTTGCGAAACCAAAAGCAAGTTAAAATGCAAATTCGACACCAAAGCAACGTCCTACAAGACAAAGCCTTCATTCACTCGAATGGTATCTTGAGAAAGAACCTTACCCCTGCTATTATCCCTGAAAGTGATGTACTCCTTGACATGCACGGGGTCAAGGCTGGAGAACCACTTAGGATTTTCGGTCATGTGGCGTGAGCAACCATAATCAATGAGCCACGTGTTCTCCAAGCCTTCGTCCTATCATCAAAGATAAGACATGGAATAAGCGTATGGTGCAACACTAGGGTTAGTAGCATAAGAAGGATACCAGTGTTGTCCCAATTGCTTAGGAGAAATGCCAGCAAAAGCACCAAACTGTCCATATCCCATAGAAGAAGGAAAGCAATCACCACTAGAGAAGAAACGCGGTCCGCTAGAAGGGTAGTATGAAAAACCACCACCGCGAGGGCCATAGCCATATCGATCATGACTTGGGCCATGGCGGGCACGACCACCTCGTGGTCTCACAACCAAAGGCCTAGAACCTTGAGGCATTGCACCTCTTGGCCTAGCAAAGTGTCTCTCAACCGGTGGCACATGTACACCATGGGGTTGGCGATATACGTTCTGGTTGTTCACCTCAAACTCATGCCTCTTATCCCTCTTCCTCCTAAAGAAAACTCAACTAGGTGACCATCTCTCTTGCAATACTCACAATGATACCTCACGTTGGGTGGTGGGTGCACATTCTTGTGGTTTTGGTTCACTCTAGGTGGAGATTGGACCTTAGGAAGGGGTTCTTTAGGAACGTTTGGCAACGTGTCAAGTGAGTTTCGGAGGTGGTTTGGCTTAGGAGCCCAAACTTGCTTGCCCGGTGGAGCTTTTGGAGGCTCAACAATCACTCCATCTCTGGCAATGGGTTGTGGTGGCTTAGGTGGGATGAACTTGGTGAGCTTGGGTGGAATAGGATTTTTCTCACTCGGAAGTCATACCACTAGCTTCACCAACCTTCCCAAAGGCATTCCCATCTTTCCCACCTAGAGCAAAGACTAAACCCGAGCCATCTGTTCCCCCACGGAATTGACTCACCATCATGCCCAATTGGGGATCATTGCAAGAGACCCAACTCAAGATGGTACGGAGATAGGTGTTTTCTTCCTCAACATGCTTCTTAGAATGCTGACAATTTCCAAGCTCGATCTCCAAAGCTTCACACAAAGAACACTTTCCTTCACTAGTGCTAACCGAGTTGGCCTTCTCTAGCAAGACAATTTTGGCATTCTTCTCTGCCAACTCGGTGTTGGAGTTTCTAATGTCACTACCAAGAATAGATATTCCTGATAACGGTGTTAGAAATGCTTATTGATAATTCCTATGACTATTGTAGAATTCCGCAAGCGCACAGAATCTATCGATGTAGCACTTCACTTGGGAGTAACCAAGTATCGTATTTATTTCCATAGGGAAGCTTATAATGGCTAAAGATATCCAATGGTGAACTAAGAACAATCACGATTTATGATAAGAATGAACTAGCGTAGTGATAACTAATCCAAATAATCTAGTCTAAAATAGAGCCAAGCAATGGCATAGACAGTGATGAACTCAAGAGTAGAATGTAAGGCAACACGGTAGGCTAACTCCACATAGCACTTCGGGGCGAATGCGCGGTCCCAAGAGATTGGGATTACTTACAAACAGAAAAGCCCTACGCCAACTACTAGACCGAACGTGGTGGAATCCAGACGATCTTAGGGCTAGTCACCACCTAAGACCTACTACTACTATCCATGGGTCTAGTCGCAATCCAAGGTAACTTCTAGTGTAAGCACCACGCTTACACTATAGGCTACTACTCTAACCTCGCGCTAAGATTAGAGCACCGACTAGCGGCGAAGATCCCGCACTAAGTGTATGAAAACCGTTAATTCAATCCCTTAGTACTACCGCAACTAGAGCACTCAAAGTAATACTTAAAGTAAATACTTGGAAGTAAATACTAAAAGTAAATACTGAAAGTAATGCGGAAAATGTAAGTACTAGAAAGGAAATTATCTTACCGAATCAAAGAGTACCATTACAGAGGAAGCGCCCGAGAGAGAGACCTTCGCAGAGCTCTCCTACTCTTCAGCTTCTCTTCACTCACACTCACACCACTAGCCTTGTTAGGAGGTTCTCACTAGATGAGGTAGGATGGACTAAACTCCAAATCTCTCTATTCTTCCTAAGCTGATTACAACTGAAACATTCTGAGGGTATTTATAGCACTTGGAGACCCCTGAGGTACTTGTAGAGGTGGTCGGAGGTCGGTGGCCCTGACTTGTAGGGCAGGCGCCCTGCTAGGGGGGAGGGCGCCCGGTGGATTCCATCGCCTCGCCATCCAACGCTCTAGGATCCTCCCCAATGACTGGTTACAAGGTCGATTGAGCATGTTTTAGCGGTTGGAGAGGTGGTTTGTGGCCCTTGGAGGATGACAAGTGGGTCCATGAATCCTTTACACCACCCTTGATCTCCCTTGGATGAAAACCGACTTCAATTGGATGGCCACAAGTGCTTGGATGCCTCTCTGCTAGATTGTGGACGTGGCAAGCCAAATGGACAGGGCGGGCGCCCTGCCCAACAGGGCTATCGGATCCAGGTGAGGTGAATTTGAGCCCTTGATGTTGAATCAACGTGCCAAACTCTGTTGAGGAGGTTGGGGCACGGATCCATGACATGGCGGAGTGAAGATGGCACCAAGTGTAGGGTGGGCGCCCTATGACTTGGGCCCAATGTGGCTCTTGTCACGTGTACTACTCAGATGTACCTTTGTTTGCTTCATTTTCACCTGTATTTCCCCTACAACCAAAATTCTTCAAGTACAAGTGAAACTCCTGTTTGTTTAAACCAACCTTCTATGTGCCATTTTCTTGCTCAATTTTATCAATGTTGATGGTTAAAATGTACATTTAGTGAGCATCAACACTCGGTTTGCAAGCTTGAGCAAGACTTGCACGCACTCAAGAGAACCGATCTCGCCTTCACCTCGGCTAGCTCCTCTAAAGCGCGGGCGTACTTGGACTGCAAAGTAGCCAAGTTACCCATATGCACAGCACACTCATCACACTCAACCTCATCAGTGATCACAACACTAGAATGAGCCAACTCAAGTTCTTTCACAGCGGCCTCCCATTTCTCCTTAAAGTCTTTCCTCTCATGGGCGGCACGCTTCAACAACTTATCTTGACTCACTAGTATATCATTCAAGGTTTCAATCTCAGCAACAAGGTCATTGGAACTGAGTGATACCTGCGATGAAGTATCGTCCTCAAGCGCCTTGCCCTTCCCGGCCTCCAACTCGGCATCCTCAATCGACCATGGTGCAAAGTCCCCCAAGAGTGGAGGTGGCCATGAAGCACAAGCCATTGAGCTTGTCATCCACCTTCTTGGTGTCTTCATCATCACTCGAGGAAGCACCATAGTCATCGCATGGAGTCATCGCCGATGTCAGCTAAGAGAGGTGAGGAAGGCCCGCTGCTTGGCCCGTATCTTCTTCTGGAACTTCTTCTTGTACTCCTTGTCGAAGCTCTTCACCTTGTGCTTATCGGAGGTGTACTCCTTTTTGTCCCGCCGCTTGGAGTGGTCATACTTGGACGAAGTCTTGCCCCTCTTGGGACAATCGGCGATGAAGTGGTTCAAGTCCCCGCACTCGAAGCATCCTTCCTTGCGACCTCCACGCCAGGCAGTTCATCCTGTTGTTGTGAAACCGGGAAAACTAATTGATGATGAGAGCAAGCTCATCGTCACCAAGCACCTCCAGCTGCTCCTCTATCACAGTCACAAGGGAAGACAAGGCAAAAGACACTTCTGAAGGGTTAGAAGAAGAAGAAGGTGCGCCATTAGCTCCATTACCTGACACCAAAGCCATGGATGATGAAGTGGAGCCTCGGATCCTAGCATGGGTGGCTAGATCTATTTCAGCAGCTTTGAGCTTGCTAAATAGCTCATCTACCGTGAGGGTGCTATAGCAAGCAGACTCAGTAATGGCTGTCACTCGCATACCTCAAATCCTAGGATCTAAGGCATGAAGAAGCTTTAGGGCTCTCTCATAGTCATTGTATGGAAGCTGTGCTTTGTTGGCCCTCATCTTGTTTATCACGGTTTGAAAACGTGCAAACAAGGAGTCAATCAACTCTCCATCTAGCTGATTGAAATTCTTGTACTCTCGCTTGTACGTTTCATAGAGACCGTCTTTCACTTGGGCGGTGCCCTCCTGATAGGCTTGAAGCCTTAGCCAAATCTCACGGGCTATCGCAAAATCCGAGACACGCTCAAACTGCGAGAGAGACAAGCTAGAGAAGAGAACACTTCGAGCACGAGAGTTGACGTTGTGTTGATCCTTTTGTTCTTGAGTGATCCTTGCCGCTGGAGCCAACACAACGTAAGCCTCATTCTCGATGATCTCCCACACGGTGTAGTCGAGGCCTTGAAGATACGCCAACATGCGGATCCCATCGAAGGGAGGTGGCTTTCCGGCGCCACGATCCATGTCGCCTTCGCGAATCACGGACCAATTAAGGTGGAGTGATCCTTAACCGGCTCTGATACCAATTGAAGGACCGGACAAGGCGACTAGAGGGGGGTGAATAGGAGCCTCAAAGTTTCTTTCGAAATATGCGTGAGACAACTGTCCTAAACACAATCCCCAAGAAGCAAGAAAACCTCACGAGATATCCACGAACCTACTAGAGGTTGGGTGCAAGAAAAGCACAGCGGGATACTCGGAAACACCAGAGAAGACGCGGAAGCAAAACACAAATGAGAGCTCACTGTCCAGACTCGGACTGTCCGGGCTCAAGGTGCGGACTGTCCGCCGTACGGACCTTGGACTGTCCGGAAGAGAGCTCGGACTGTCCGGTGGCACGCACTGTCGAGTAACAATGCCACGGACAGAAACTGTGCTCTGTCGGACAACGAACGTCGGACTGTCCGCGAATTTTAGCCGGACTGTTCGGCGTTGACGTCCTGAAAAACCCAAGGCTGAGAAGTTTCTGCTGCTGTAGGGAGCCCAGGCTCGGACTATCCGCACCAGGAGGTCGGACTGTCCACTAGCAGAATCCCAAAAACCAAACTCTCAGAAGACTTACTGCCCACTGTCGAGGTACAGTCCCGAACTGTCCGCCACTGAGGTGCGGACTGTCCGCGCCTGTATACCGAGCAGGCTGCTGCAGCCTATTGTGCTCGGTCCCGACTCCTGGACTATCCGTCCCCCAGGCCCTGGACCGTCTGTGATTGCGCAGAGAAGGCAATTCAAAATCACCCGAAACAAGAATCGAAGAGAACTCGATCAAACGAGATGAATGTGACACAACCAACCAATTTATAAGAGCACAAGTACGGCGAATAGCCGTCGAAACAGCTAAACGACCACACTTGAGCCCATATAAACCCGGTAGTCCATGAAATCTCGAAGGATTTTAAACCAAATGGTAACACAACCAAGATCGTACAGGGTTCAACAACATACATCCATATTACATAGCTTCAAAGTTTGGAGTACGCAAATATAATTTACATCATAAGGTCTCAAACTTAACGGAAGCAAAGTAGTTTTACAAACCATGTCTTTCACAACCTTACTTAAATATTATACAGTGCCATGCTTAGGATCAAACCACTAGATAAGATAACTATTAAACACGAAGACAAAGCTACCCACACTTCAGTCCTCGTCCACGGCAAGGGGTGAAGCGATTTTTGCAATATCCATAAAAGATCTGGCCATCTGTAACAATTTGGGATAAACCCTGAGTATACAATTGTACTCCGCAAGACTTATCCATCTTACCAAATAAAAGATTCTCAAGGAATATACGAGGACTTTTCAGGTGGAGTTGGCTGACTCATTTCGCATAAATGCCGTTTTAAGTAATTATCATGATTAGGCACTAGCAGGATTCTTTAGTGAGCATTTAATCTTACTACTAACTTAGCACCTGTCTAATTCAATCACTTGATTAATTCTAAGCAAGAAATATATATAACCATAGCAGTTTGGCCTTTCAAGCTTCCATTAACCATTATCATAATTAACCTTCATTCTCTACGTTGCCAAAAGATCAGTCCAGTTTCTTACTATCCAGGAGAGATGGCGATTCGAATCGATTGCAAACCAGCTAGCGACAAATGCCAATCACAAACCCAGGCAGACCTGATCAGGGTCCCTTAGGTCACTTTTGTTACTATTCGGGTTCCTCCGCGGGTTTGGTGGAAGCCACGTATACCGGAGGACTGACTAGTGGCCAGGACGATCAGGCTCCAACCTGCCCATGGTCCTTACTAGCTCCCGACCACCTCACATGGTCCAATATACCTACTCATCGCACCAACTCCCAGGCCCGAACAGAGCTACTCGGCTTCGCGGTCGGAACGACTTATCCGGCCAGCTAAGTGATGGCGTCTTTCAATCTCGACTGATGCCCAACAACGGTACTGTGGCCCTATCTGAGTAGATGGGGAATAGGTACACAACCAAGACCTCCATGCCTTGTTGCTTTGCTATTATGCCCGTCTAACCCCAATTTTACTTTCAACTCTCATGGTTCTATCATGATAGCAAATATAGCCAACCGTGCTTCTCACTTTCTATTTTGGCGACCGGAATCACCATATCTACCGGTTCTAAGCATAGCTAAGGAGAAGATGCGATCCTGAACCTATTTAGGTGAACGATATATATAGTTGTCCAATATAATGCAACTACGTTTTCAAACAATTCCTACACTTAATGCAACAACCACTATACTCAAGTCAATTCATTTCGAAAATGTAGGAATTTAGAATGCACCGGGGCTTGCCTTTCAGAAAAGTGGAGGGCTGATGGTCAGGGCACTCGGGCAAGTCAGTGCTGTCCTCGACTCCTGGTTCGACAGCTGGGGCCTCCTAAGGGACTTCCTCCTCGATCGGGTTCACTTCGGTTAGTGTCACCTCCTCCAACGATCCTGTATGCATGGTCATGCAATGAATATTTGAATGCATAGCAATTTGTAAAGCATTCAATACAATGCATATGCATGCTTCCATGAGATGCAAATACACCTGTATAAATCATTTTTCTTTTACTAATTATGTGCATATTTCTTCTCTGGTGGAGAGAAATCTTTATTTTCATACAACAAAGCAAGGCAAACTTCCATGGTCTATCCTAACAACCTTTCTCGAATGCATTTAAGCTTAACTCCAGCAAGCACACATTCATGGATGCATCAAAGAAATACCACTGTTGATGGACCATTTAACATAGATATGATTTACATTTGCCTTCCACAAGTGTTTGATCACATTACCCTTTTGCTTCACTTATAACTAGACCTACCACACATTCATGGATGCATCAAAGAAATACCACTGTTGATGGACCATTTAACATAGATATGATTTACATTTGCCTTCCACAAGTGTTTGATCACATTACCCTTTTGCTTCACTTATAACTGGACCTACCAGATTGAAGTTACAGAAACTTCCCAGAAAAATATAGTAGACAGAACAGGTCTACAATAGCTCACTCTCAAAATTTCAGGTCATTTGGACTTACAGAACTGCCTACACAAAAATAACAAGACTATAGGCTGAAATAGAGTGGAAAATAGTTACTACAGTTAAAAGTATCAAATGACATATTTCACATTTTTTCTGTTGTTCCTTCTCACTTGACAACATCATAGAAAAATACTCATACCCAGATCACTTGTATTTATTTTATAAGGAATTTCCAAGCAATCAAATCCTAAATAGGGCTTGAACAGCAACCCTACTAAGAAACAGAGGAAATGCCTAACCAACATTTTTCCCAGATTCTACTCATCAAAACAAGATTATCAGAAGTGGAATCATATTTTTAAGCGCACTCCTAGAATTAGTTATGCATTTTTGAAGTTACCAGCAGATTTATAATTTAATTTATAACTCACAAAAATATCACACAAATGATAGAGTTTTATATTTTTCATGAATAGCACATGTCACCAGGAAGCAAGCAAATCTTGTCTCACTCCATTTGGATCAATATAACTCCAGATATGAAGTTTACAAGTACATAGCCCATTCTGAAAATTAAAATAGAAATCATTTTTCCAAAACCAAATGAAACCCTAATAGCTACAGGTACCCAACAGCGCACCAAATAGAGAGCAGCAGGGGCTGACCACTGGGCCCCATGGTCAACCCGACCCCATCCATCAGAGGCAGTGTTGAAATCCGGTGAAGACACGATACCCCCACCAACTGCTCGACACGTGGCCTCAAAGGAGTTTGGTTCAGTCTAGTACAGGTCTATTCAACTCAAACTCGATTTTCAGAGGCAAATTATTCCTAAATGGTTGAGTTTCAGGGCAAGGTTCTCTAATATCCAATAAAGAACTACATGAGAACTACACCTTTTATTAGGGAGCTTTGGACTGGTTCGGCTTGGTTGATGAGTTACAGATCAATCAAAGGAGGTACAGGGATACTGTTTAGCACAATAACTTAATCAATTTTTCAGAGTTGATTTTTAACCCTAATCTGACTTGTGGTCCTTGAATGAGCATGTTAAAGTCATTTTCATGACTCAGACCCTAAATAACAGTTGTCCCAAATTAAGTTTACTACAAACTTTATTTAAGCTTCAAAGTCATTTGAAAAGTTTAAATAGCACTTTCAAATTGAATTATCAAAATCACTCCAAATGCCCTAAACCTAGCTAATGATCAAATCACAAGATGTTCCAAACATGAAAAAAGGTTTTGTTTGACATTCTAAACTAGAATGGACATTCCAAAAATGTTACAATCATTTTTGTTTCATTTCACCATTATAACCCTATATGCACATACACACACACACACACACACACACACACACACACACACACACACACACACACACACACATATATGTGTGTGTGTGTGTGTGTGTGTGTATATATATATATATATATATATATATATATGTATATATATATATATATAATGTAACTAGCATTGCATTGAAAATCACTTTACTCATACACATGAAATGATGATATGATGCTCATGACATGCCAATGAAATGTAATGCAAGTGATTTAGCAAGATTAACACTGGGGTGTTACAATGAACTATCACGATTTTTCGGCCATAGGGTCACAAGGTAGTCTAGAATCATCCCCTAAAGATCACGAGCCAATTCGAAGCAAATCACCGGCAAATCGAAACGCCCCCCCAAATATGTTCTTGAAATCGCCCATAGTGAAGAACACGCCCGATCTATGTGTATAGCTCGAATCAAACGATTTCCTGCGGTAGAAAGGTTCTTCACATGGTAGACAACATGCACACACAAGAAGAACGAATCGAAACAGACTAGAGAGCATGAATCAAGCCACAAAACAAGAGGAACACGAAGAACACATCAAGAACACAAGGACTTACTCCGAAACCCGGAGACGACACGAGGTTAGGGCCTCGATTTCTCAGGCACAAACACAAGTTTACACAACCATGACTACTTAGTTGTGGACCTCTCTCTCTAATGGAGCTCTAACCCTAAGACAAGGTGGGGAAATGAGAATGAAAGAGGTAAAAAGAGGGGAGGGGCTGCCATCCCCTTCTTAATGTGCTTATTACAATTTGCAGAAAACCACTTAACTACTACTACTGCTAAACAAGCGAGCCAGTTAGCCCTGGGACTATTCTGGAATAGCCTGTGACTGAAGATACGATCGGACGACCCCGCTTCATGCTCGAGTTGTCGTCGCCATTGACGTAACTTCGAAGATTCCGCCACATGTCGCCCCACTTCCCGCCGGAAGCAGCTCCGCCCGGGTTTTGAGGTCCAAACCCGAAAACTGTCCTAGGCCGCAGTCCTGCCGGCCCGCGTACCGCTGAGTCCCTCGACCATGTTCAATCGTGTCTGTCGATGTCGCAGTGTCCGCCACCGCAAGCTGGCGCTCCGGCGTCCAAGTCCCTCGGCCCAAGTCCCGCGTCCGTCCTTCACCGTTCTCAGTCCATCAGGCACAGGCCCGCTCACTTGACCTTCACTCCGCCATCCGCCATTGCCTCCGAGCCCAACACCTGCACATCACAAACTGACCAACATGCCAAGTGAATTCCGTTGACAATCACTTATCACAATCCAGACCAAGTCCCCACTTGGGTCCGCAGGAAAGATGTCAGGTCACTTCCATCACTACTAGTGAATACCATTCGTCGATCGTAGACACATCGGCAAGCCTGCTCAAGCTTGCCGTCGCACAATTTCACGAGACATATCACGTGTAGCCCACAATGCCTCACTAAGCCAGCCTTGTAACACCCTAGGTGTTAAACGCCAGATTAAACCTGAGCATATCATCATTGAGCATCATCATGTTAATGATTAAGTGACAAGTCATGAAATATTGCATTTGGAAATCAATTAATTAAAAATACTAACCAAAATCCAAAGCTGAAAACGTAATTTGAAAACTACTTGGAATTTGGGGTTAAGCCCAAAAGCAAAATTGTACCTCTTTTAAAGTTGATCCTAGTGTTTGTATATATGCTATCAAATTACATGCATCCTTAGACCAGCCCCAGTGGGGTTTTCCCGGTGCAGTGTCCAATGTATTCAGATTTTGCAAACAGTGCAAAGAGTTTCAGTACTCATGAAACTCGCTCTACTTTTATGAAACTTTTATTATCTCTTTCATCATTAATGGTAGGGCCTTGCTAACGCCTGCACGCTCGTCGGCACGCGCACGCCTCCTCCCCACCAGCCACCGATCACCGCCTCGCCACTATCGCCACCAGCCACAGTCACCCCCGCCACCAGCCACCTCCCCGCCGCGGCCGCTAGGGCTCGCCGGAGCTCCGACGAGCTCGCCGGAGCTCCGGCGAGCCCTAGCGGCCGCGGCGGCCCCCCTCTCCCCCCACCCCCGTTGCTTTCTTCCCCAAAGCCGACGATCCAGCTCGCCATTGCTGCCGTCCTCCTCAACTCCGGCGAACTCGCCCCCGCCCTACCCTTTCCCGGCCGCCTCCCCCGTCACCAGAACCCTAAAGACCCGCCCGCCCTCCTCCCTACCGCCTGGCTGGCCTTCCTCCCCCTGGCCAGGCCCCTTCTAGATGCTGCCGGAGTTGGGGAAGAAGGGGGGCCCCCTCGCCAGAGTTGGGGAAGAAGGGTCGCCGGAACCCTAGATCTAGGGAGGGGAGAGGGAGGGAGGGAGGGAGGGAGGGAGAGATAGAGAAAGAGGGGGAGAGAGGGGAGGGAGAGAGAGGGAGCCGTAGACCAGACGCCGTCCATGGCCGCCGGCCCGCCGCCGTGGGGAGAGGAGGGGAGGGGAGGGGAAGGAGAGAGAGAGAGAGAGAGAGAGAGAGAGGGGGGGAGGAGGGCACGGGGGGCGGTGGGGGTGGCGCCGTCGCCGCCGCCGGTGGCGGTCGAGGTTGAAGATGAAGGGCGTGCATGTGGGGAGGGTGTGCAGGCGTGGGGACTGGGGAGAGTGTGCAGGCGTGGAGAAAAGAGGGTGCGCAGGCAGTAAGTAGCTTTTAGGTTAATGGTATCATATCAGCATATTTAGGTGTCTATGAAACTCTGATATATAAAATATAAAATCCATTGAGACTAGCCTTATTATTCAAATTAACGTAATGCATGCATGCATGTTGGAGCGGTCCAGAGTAGTGTCTTAAATCTTGTTGCACTGAGCGAGCAGGGGCCTGGTGTTACCGGCGAAGTCGTAGAGTACGTGCATGTTGTGCCTATGATAATTTCCTATTATGGTCGTGTTCCTGCAGGACGACACAGGATCACAATAGATGCCGCTACGGAATCACGTAGTTCTCCCGCGGTAGGTCCGTCTAGCGAGCGTCGCGCCATTGAACATATATTTCCATTGAAAATAGCCGATGCGCGTTTCACTTGATCAGTATGGACAACAATATGGACATATATATTTCCATTGAAAATAGCCGATGCGCGTTTCAGTGTATCGACCATCTTGCCCGGCCCGCTAACAAACAACTGAACACTACTGGCCAAGTAGTGGCACACAACATGAGCAAGAGCACACGCATGCACCCACAATTAACAAGAATTACCCGTGCTAATAATACAAGTAAATGCGCATGAGCACGAACACCGGAGCCATGAATGAGATGGGATGGATCTATCGAGGGCGTTTCCCTGTCCCGCCGCCGTGAGAGTGAATGAGCGAGCGAGATTCGCTGCTTGCTCATCATCATGGATGGGCTCGGGAAGCCGCGCGTCCTCCACTACCGCCTGCATGAACGCATGCAACACAAGCAATGCGCATGCAGTTACTGCAGCCGGCTCGGTTTTGCGGCCAAAAATCCACCCAAGATCTCCCGGCAATTACTGCGCCACTACTCCCATTCCCATCATGCCACATCTGCTCCCTCATGCTGATTGCTCACGTTCACACATCGATCCATCCTCTCAACGCATCTAGTACTATTTATCTGATCATCATCACCATCCGAGAGAGACCAAGTAGTAGGGTATATAACGCGGCAACAGTATACAGTAGCTAGGATCGATCCTTCCAGCCTCCTCCTGCACATCCATTATTCCTGCTTGTGACATGTCAACAATGGCGATGGTACCATGCGACGGCGACGCCGACTGGTGCCACGTGCTGGAGGACTTGAACGGCCTGCTGTGTTCGTCGTCGTCGCCACTCGGCATGGCCTTCAGGTTAAGCACCTCTGTGTCACGTGCACGAGAACATCTGATTAATTTTGACATTCCAGCATGCAGGGGTTGCTTCAATTCGCCTGACGACGACTCACGACCTTAATTCATCTCCGCCTTGCTCCTCCTTCCTGTCAGGGCGGAAGATTGTCGTCTGCCAATCGCCGCTGGACCCTGTGGTCACCTGCAGCGACGATGCAAATGCCAAGTCCTCGAAGCCTCTTCTGACGCCGCGTTTGCTGCACCCGATTGCTTATCGTCGTCGGCTCTGATGAACCTGCAAAGGTCAGTTCTTTCGCTGTTCGAACATTCATGGCTAGTGTTTAGATGTGCATACTGATCGATGACAAGTCGGCACGTTGCAGGGAGGACGACAGTTTCTACTTGCCCATGTACTCTGCGCCACCACCGCCATGCTCCGACCACCAATTCCCACTCCCACCCCTACCTGCCGACAGTGCACTGACGAGCCATTACGACGCGCTCCTGCAGCCGTTCAGCGACATCGATCTTGAGGCCTTCGACAATGCCGAAGCGCGCAATGACTCTCCTCTCGACCAAAAGATCATGGCCCCGCCGGCGGTTCATCATCCCGCCGGCGCCGCCGCCGGGACGCGAACACCGATCCACGGCACGGCCGTTGGCCAAAACGCAGGTGTCGTCGTCGTACATGCTCATCAGAAGGCCATGGCGGCCGTCGAGGACTCCTGTTTCCAACGAGGAGGAGCCAGTGGTGTCGAGATGACGGCCGACGACAGGCATCATGATGAGCATCGTCGTCAGGCAAGCTCTGCCGTGGCCCTAATGCCGCCGCCGCCGTCACTGCCACGGCCTCGTGCAGGGAGGAGCGGCGGCGGCGGCGAGCGGTCAGCTCCGGCGGCGGGGAAGACGAGGCTGGACCACATCGGCTTCGACGAGCTGCGCAAGTACTTCTACATGCCCATCACCAGGGCAGCGAGGGAGATGAACGTCGGGCTCACCGTGCTCAAGAAGCGCTGCCGCGAGCTCGGCGTGGCGCGGTGGCCTCACCGGAAGATGAAGAGCCTCAGGTCGCTCATGGCCAACGTCCAGGTGAGGTGACGATCGATCGTAGCACACACACTTTCATTTCCACCTGATGAGATGATGCACGCACGATCGAATCATGCATGCATAGTGCATGCAGAAAACGCACACGATCGATGCCAAATTAAAGTGCCAATAATCACCATTAATTGCATGCGTGCGTGCAGGAAATGGGGAACGGCATGTCGCCGGCGGCGCTGCAGCAGGAGCTGGCGGCGCTGGAGACGTACTGCGCGCTCATGGAGGAGAACCCCTGGATCGAGCTCACGGAGCGGACCAAGAAGCTGCGGCAGGCGTGCTTCAAGGAGAGCTACAAGCGGAGGAGGGCGGCGGCAGTCAACGACGTCGTCATGGAGATGGAGATGGACAACATGTACAGCTTTGGCCAGCATCCTCACCACCACCAGCTGCCTCCGGCGACAGGCAGTGCTGACCGCCATGGCCACAGCAGCCGTTTCTTTAGCTACTGATGAAAGATCGATAAGCAAGGGACCGACGTCTAGGAGTTATGTGTTCATGATGCGACAGTCAAGTTTTCATTTCTGTTTGCATGGCATGGGTGGTGTACGAATATATAAACGGAGTCTAATCCAGGCGTATTGTGGCATATTGTATATAACATTTTTTAAGTACCAAATGATGAATGATTATCTGAGCTACTATCAATAATATTATGGTTGGATTAATTAGTTACTACACGTATATACACATTGTTGCTCGAATGCTATTATTTTTCTTTTCTATAAAATAGTTGATTTTCAAGCTGATTTTTTAGTCTCGGTCATTTAGTTCTCCAGCTTTCCAGCTTGAACAATTGAGCACTCGAGCATTAACTACTCGCCTCATTTTCCCTTCAGTTGAACGAACTTTTTTGTCGTGGTAACAAATGAACTTTGTAAATAATAGTATTATTACTTCCGTTAACTGAATAACGTGCATATCCAGCGTGCACTCTGAATCACCATCATTTTTGAAGCCATTGATTAGATTGTGCCGTGAACATGATTGCTCAAAAAATTGTTTTCTAGCTATATATGCTGTCTGAGCCACATTCAAGTCACGTATTGGCGCAACATTTCTTCCTTCCGGCCCAGCTTCCATGGGCTCCTCGACCGCAGCCGCCGGCGGGGGGACGACGGGGACGTCGATTTCTTCTTCCCGTTCCTAGTCCTCTAGGAGAGCGGCCGCGTGCAGCGCTTCAAGGGCACGGACACCGTGCCCGCCTCCACGGACCCGGCCTCCGGCGTCGTCGCCAGGGAAGTCGTCGTCGACGACGCCGCGGCAGGCCTCGCAGTGCGCCTCTACCTGCCTAGCCGCGTCACCACCGACCACACGGGCCACGGACGCCGACGGCGGCCGCGGGAGCGGAAGCGGGCTGGCGCTCCTCGTGTTCTACCACGGCGGCACGTTCGTCACGGAGTCGGCCTTTTCGCTGACATACCACCGTACCTGAACGCGCTGGTGTCCAGGGCCCGGGTACTCACCGTGTCTGTCGAGTACCACCTCGCACCCGGTGGGTGCTCGCCAGCCCGCGGGCCAACCCGGTGCGGCTGTTCTTAGAGCATCTCCAGCGCAATCCCCTATTTGGTCCCCTATTCTAAATTTTAAGGGCTTGGACAAAAATCAGACTTCAGTAGAGTCCCTAAATTGGACCTCATTTTGCATATCCTCTCAAATTATAATTTCAGCCCCATAAATATAGGATCCCCTATCCCCTCATTTTGGCCTGATTTGGAGCCTGTGGCTGGAGTTGGGTTTTAATTTTGGTCCTCAAATTTTGCAGGCCACCTCCCAAATGGAGATGTAGTGGCCTGATTTCGGGTCTATGGCTAGAGATGCTCTTAGCCAGCGACAGCACCGGCGGCAACATCGTGCACAACATGCATGGCGATGCGCGCAGGGCGGGAGGTCTTGGGCGACGGCGCCACGGCCGACATCCGGGGCCTTGCGCTGTTGGACCCCTACTTCTGGGCGATGCGCCCCGTGCCTGTCGGAGACGAGCGACGAGGACACGCGGTGGTGGCGCGAGAGGACGTGGAGCTTCGTGTGCGGCGGGCGCTACGGGATTGACTGACCTGGGCCGCGGGAGGAGTGGCGCCGCCTCCCCGGCGCGCGCGTGCTGGTCACCGTGGCGGGGCTAGACAGCATGCTCAGCGCGAAACTCCGGGCGAGCGGGTGGCGCGGCGACGCGGAACTGTACTAGACGCCCGGCGAGTATTACGTCTACTTCCTTGACAAGCCCGATAGCGAGTATCACGAGACGCCAAACTGCGCGACGTGCTGCTGCAGGTGAAGAGCACGTTCGTTGGTTTTTTTTTTTTCCTTCTTGTTTTTCCATTTTTATGGTGTTGAGCATCTCCAAGAGTTCCTAATTTTTTTCTCTCAAAAACTGGCTGTTTTCCAACTCCCAAAGATATATGGGGATGACAAATTAACTCAATCTCCAACAGTATCCAATATATATTAGACTTCCAAAATATCAATATTTAGTGTGGCCCACTCAGTTTTTGTCTTTTTTTTTTCACGAGCTGCAACAGGACCTGTCACCAACAGCACACTCGCCGGTAACAGTACCTGCAGGCAGCAACACTTGCTGGCAACAGCACCATGCACGCAATGGACCATGCACTCAATTAACACATGCACCAAGCAGTACGTCAAATAAACATATGTAGGTCCAATAATTATTTGAAACGAAATAGTTGATAATCATATATGATGATGGAAAGCAAATAAACAGTGCTCCTAATGCAAACTCAGGGTTCAGAGAATCACAAAATATTTGGCTAAACAATTCAAAGGATAACTAGCTAATAAATCTAATTGGACAAACGACGAGCAACAATCTTCTCCGGCATGTCCTTGTAGTACAGTTGCTGCAGCTCGGATAGGGAACTAATATCCATTGACATAATTTTGTCTTCCTTCTCAAGCCTGTCCAACTCCACCCTCTCCAATACAGCTTGAACTTTTTTTTGTTCTAGCTGCAGGCGCTCCTTCTCTAGAGCAAAACCATAAACCTCTCATATTTCTTCTTCTCTTTCTCCATGTCAAATGCTTCCTTCTTAGCCAACATTTGGTCCAATGCCGCCATGCAAGCTTCCCCTCCTCCTCGCCTTAGAGCTTATTTTGCCTTCTTCTGACCCATTGGCCTCTTTCGTTCTTCGGACTCTGGAGGGGCCAACTCAGTAATGTCTTCATTGTCTAGTTCATGTACACTTGCTGGAGTAGAATCTAGATGCACCTTCTGTTTCTTGTTGGCCGCTTTCTTCTATTGTGCCAGTTCCTTAAGTTCCTTCACCTTCGCCTCCCACTTGTCATGACCCTTTAACTTTTTCCAACAATGCATTAGAGTGAATGACTTGTTCTCCCTATCTAGTTTCTTGAACATTTCAGATGCATCAGAAACCTGCACATTTGTTAATTGCATTATCAATGTGTATGTCTTGGCAAATGAATATGATTAAAACAGATTAAAATTAATAACAATAACCTTGTCTTTAATGGTACTACCACTTTGGTTCCTGCGCTCAATTGCTTCGTAGCATCCACAGTACTTGTTCACTTGCTCTAAAATATACATCCACCTATGCATAATCGAACTCTCTGTGCGGTTAGATTCAGTTGGCTTGTGCAATTCGTAGTATTCATGAATTCTACGCCAAAACGAGGCACGAGTCTGGTTGGCCCCTTTCACTGGATCCTTGCTAACATTCAACCAAGCTGACACAACAACTGTATCTTCCTCTGGAGTGAATTTTTTCCCAATTTTTTTTGCCTTTTCTGATTTGGCCTTGAAGCGCGAGGGCGTCCAACACCTACAGATTCCTGCACATGTACCTGTTCAACTTCAGTGTGAACGTCTTCATCACCTTGTGTCTGTTGGGTCATGGGGATAGTGATGTCTTCCAACGAAACATCATTGTCATCTCCCGTAAGTATGTTTGTCCAAAATCCACCATAATCCCATTGGGTCGAGGATGCAAAGGAATGAAAACAACAAATTAAAATGAATGCCCATAGTGCAGGTTAAAGGAGTATACTTGTAGATCGAACATCATACTGCATCCCAGTCGTCATGCATCTATCTGCATGTCTGATACGAGCCGGGCAGGCGGCAGCTATCTGCATCTATCTGCATATATCGTCATGCAGATCTCTATCTGCATCTATCATAGGAGCCGGACGGGTAACAACTATCTGCATCTATCATATATACGAGCCGGACGGGCGGTGACAACTATCTGAATCTATCTCATGCATCTATATCATACCTGTGCACGTGAGCAGCAGCTAGCTAGGGCTGGGTGTGTGCCTCCAGTCACCGCAAATACGAGATTAAAAAACACAATGGTAGAAGCACTGAAGCACCAGCCGCTGCCAATAGAGATGCAAAAAAATACGATATAACAATTGAGTAGATCGATAGTTTACCTCGAGTCCATGTCGATCGGCGTAGGATACGATCGGCTATCTGGAAGGAGGAAAGAGGACGAGCGGGAACCAGTAGTGAAGACGTGCGAAGGAGAGAGGTGGCGCGGGAATCGTGGTGATGGAGTGCGGGAAGAAAGAGACGCCGCGCGTGCGGAGTCTCGTAGCAGGATACGCGCGATGTGGAACCGCGTATATTTACGCACGATGAGGGGAAGTTTTCCGAGTGCCAAAAGATTGGGATGAGTTTTTAGGGAACTGTTGGGAGAGCAGTTTTTCTCAATTCTCCAAAAAACCAAGGATTGGGAATAGTCTAGACTTTTTTCACCACAATCTCACACCGTTAGAGTTAAAAAGCAGACGTACGAAATGACTTAGAAGGCAAAAATGTAAAATGTCATGGCATCAGGGTCAGTTTGAACTTAGTGACACGGAGGAAGTATCATCTTTTTTAATGACATATAGAGAAAAACCTCCATACAAACAGCAGTACACCTACCGCGTATAGTATAGTCATTATAGCGGGACAACTAACTAACTTATTCATGTCATGTCATTACCATCTCTCCGCATATAAACATTTTTTTATTTTATATATTTTCTCCTCCCTCTCTCATTTTTTATGAAAAGGCCCACAAACGACGTACCTCGTTAGGTTTGAGATAAGATATAGTCTTTTTTTACCTTATTCCTCTTCCATTTTTTTTTAAAAAAAAACTGACATAGATTCCTATAAACTAGTTAAAATGACACTGTTGGAACACCCTTAATCAAAGTTATCTTTATAGGTTAGCTAGTTGATGTTTGTGTCCATTTTATATTTCTATGTATTATTTTTTCTCTATGCTTCCTCCCTCTCCCCATCTCCCCCTTCCTCCTGCAGCTAATAAGCCAAATTAACCGTCTCACCCTTGTCGTTAACATCTCATATGTATCTATTCTCTTTTTCTTCACTTTTCTCTCCTCATCCCCCCTTCCTCCCTGAGGCAGCTAAGCCAAACCTGTCTCACCCTTGTCCATTTTAAATCTCATATGTATCTATCCTCTGTCTCTTTGCTTTCCTCTCCTCATCTCCCTTTCTCCTGGAGCCAAGCCAAACTGCCCCTCCCTAAAAAAATGTCAAACTGGCCCACCCTCTCAAACGGTCCTAACTTGTGGGTGCAAGACCTCAACATTTCTTTTTACCTCACCAACCTCATCGTGGGCCTCAATATCAAACTAGGCGTGTGTTTGGTGTAGCTTTTCACTAGTAAACAGACCTTATTGGAGGTGGGAAAAAACAGTAAATTGATTGGATTAACGGAGCTGAGCAACGTAACATGTCCGTCTCCGTTAATGTTCTCAAAAAACCTAGAAAAACAAAAAAACTTACGACTCCGAAGAGTCAAACTCATGACCTATTACTTTATAGATTAGACTTCCACTGTACTACACACTCAGTTTATGTCCTATATATATAATACGCTATCCTTTTATATTAATATTTTATAATCTAATATTCGGATATTTGAGCTACTAAATAAGCTCAAATGAAAAAACTTTTAATTACAAAGTTTTAAATCTTGTAAAGCGGTACAACTTTGATATAGAATGCATCTCTATCCGATATAATTTGAAAAATTCATGAAGAAGTCTCAAAACATCTGAAGTTCAACACATATTTGAGATTCTAAATTAAATAAAAAAACTTATCAAAATCAAATATGTAGATTAGTTCAGCCACTATAATTTTGGTATTAATTATGTGAACATTTGAGATTGTTTGGTAATTCAAAATTTTAATTTTCAAAATATATAACCTTCTCACACATATTTGAAACCCTAAACAGTCTTCAAATTTAAAACTTTTCAACTACAAGGTTGTAGATTCTATCCATAACATTAACTTTCATATAGACCATGTCAACGTACGAGATTATTGGTATTTCTTATGCACAATTAAATTATGAAAGATTCCACAAGCGCACAGAATACCATTGTAGCATTTTATCCGGGAGTATTTCAGGTATCGTTATTTATATTTTACCATAGGAAAACAATGGTTAAAGAAGTTGATAGTTCACCATCATGTATCTACTAACTAGTATAGCTAATAGACTAAAGTACGGGGTAAAAGGTAAATGATAGGAGTTATATATATCTGACACACACAGGAGAATTCTATGATAAAAGAGCAGATAGCTAAAGTGAGAGGACAACGGGAGAGTTCAAGGTTCCTAAGTACTTCTCTATTACCTTAGTTCTATAAAACTAATTCATGGGTAGATAAGGCAATCACACAATAACACTTTGGAGCAACAGTACCTTTCCGACTCTCGAATAGACTGGGAAAAAGGTAGTCAGGAGAAGGCTGCCAAAAGCTCTACGAAACACCAACTCCGACGTGGTAGAATACGAAGGCCTAACAGAGCTGTCACCTCTGGGGCTACCACAACTAACCATAAGAATTGGGCGCAACTTCAGGTAACTTATAGCCTAGACACCACGTCTACACTATCGATTACTACTCTAATCACATAGGATAACTAGAGCACCTAATACAGGCGGAGATCCCATGCCAAGATGTAACAACTATACTAACCAGATATATAAAAGACATAAAGGTAAATGAAGAAGATAAATATTAAAGCATAAGTCTTACAAAGATGAGATACAAAGATATACCAGACCCCTGAAGACTTCTCCAGAATCGAAGCGCAGCTCCGCTCTCCCTAACTCTCAACTAGAACTAATCTACTACATTGGAAAGTCTAACCCTAATTCTCTAGAATTGAGAGGTTATCCATTCGAGGGACGCCTCTACAACTCCATCATGGTGCACTTGACTCGGGGGGTCCTGGGTTCCTTATATGGGGAGCGCCTGGCCTCCCCTCCACCTTGGGCAAGCAATATGGTACTAAGGCCTTTCCACCATGTGCACATAGGCCTTAATAGGCCAAATTCTGATTTAGGCGCAATTAGTCCTGCAGCCTTTAATTAATCCTGCACCTCAGGTTCTAGAATATTCTAGTGTTTGTAAAATCAATATCTCTTTATTCCGGACTCCAAAAATAGCAACCCATAGGTCCGTTTCGATCGTCTCGACGAGCTCTATGCAATGGTGAACTCCAATTCTTAATTTGAGATACTTTTAATCAGTGAAAAATTGAATATCCCTTCATACCCTGCAAAACAAGTGAGAACACCAAAACTCGTGTAACTTGTTAGAATCAAACCCTATAACTATGTTGTGGATTGTTTAATGCCCTTGATTCATGTTTAATTGATGGGTAAAAATGAGCAATAACTACCGTCAACAAGTTCCCCCAAGCTTACCCTTTGCTAGTCCCTTAGCAAAGCCAAACTTTAGCATATATCAAAAGTTATAGCTACCACTCACAAGTATTCAGTTTTAAACCAAGAAGTACTCAGGATTAGAGTAGACCAAGCTAACCTTTAGACTTACCTGTATTACCTTTACCATGGAGCTTGTAGCTTTCTCTTGAGTCTTGGGTAATTGAAGGATAGAATGTCTAAGTTAAACACTATGTCTCAAGCTCTGCCGTTCAACTCTTATCCTAGGAGCTTTTGCAAGTTTTCAAAATAAAACTCAGAGTTTCCTTTGTATGACTCTCTCAAGTCTCTCAATATGTGATATTTATGGATCCTTACCAAGGCAATAGTGATGCATGCCTTCTCTTCTCTCTCTCACCCTATAACTAATAGCTTATGTGGAGCTCATGGGTAAGGACTCAGCTCATACATACTTGCACTGAATGTATTGAAAAGTCAAACAATGGATCCAAAGGAACAAGTCATACAATCAAATTAAGATGTGCATGTGTGTGGATGTGAGGTGGTACGTGGATATATATTGTGGCTAATCCTAATTCTTCTCGTTTGCTCCTGAGACATCTCTCTCTTTTTCAAACACTAGGGAATTGTGTTGCAGGACAACATGGGCTATCTTTCTTTTCTTTTTCTTCTTTTTTTCAGGCGGGCATCAGAGTACCCATTATTTTGATAAATTCGGACACTTGTCCATTTTTACCTCTCAGGCGGGCATATTTGTACCCATTGTTTTCTCTCATCTCACTCTTTTGCATAGCCACATGTCTCTTCTCTGTAACAATACTTCCCTTTTTCTTTTTCTTTTGAGAGATAGCAACAAGAACATTGGAGCATTGATCTGGAGTAACCAATGAGATATTTTTAGTGTTCACTCCTAGTGTAGGAGTAGAACATTTTTAGGTGGATCTAGATGGAATATGTGGAATGTGGATGTGCCCACTCGGATATGAGTAGTGTATTATGGGTGGAGTGCATGTGTTCTTGATTGTAAAAGCATGACAAGTTCCTAAGGTATCAACAAAGCTTGACTAAACTCAAAACAAAGCAAGTAGCATATAATGTGTATGTTTTCCTAATCTAGCATGTATGGCTGTGGTAGGATTATAAAGCTCTTGTCATACAGGAACTCATCATGCGGTTTTTAGGATTTTCAAAATAAATATCCAGAATTCAAGTATCACTAGGAACAAGATAAATAGCAGCTCAAACTTTGCGTATCATATCCCTCAATTACTTAGACTCAGATCAAGCATTTGCTGCCCACAAGTTTCAGATTCAAAGTAAATCTTAAAGTTAAAATGGTTGTGTCTAAAACTTAGGATGATTTAAGGTTGAAAACTAAGTGTTATGAGGAATCATAGTGGGGTGCTACTTATCAAATTCCTGAGTATGGTTTCCATCTAGTCTGAGCAAAGTTATTGTAAGCACTCTCTTTTTATTTTATTCAAACACACTAACTAACCTAAATACTATTTATTTGGTTTTCAAATTTTATTTCACTAGCTAACTCACACGAAAAGCATTATGATACAATAATAAAGATGGGAAATTTATACTTAACTGGATTTAAGTGGAGGGTGCCCTCCCCCAAGCTGGATATTGACGAGGTCTTTGATGTTGCAAGTTGAGTGATCCTTATGGGAGCAGGTATACTGGCAGCGTAAGGGCGTCGGGTTGACTAGCTCTTTGATCTTTATTATGCCTGTAAAACTCAATTGCCAATAAGAATACCAAACTTCATGGAGAGGGATTAGGTTAATACCACTCCATGGTAAGTGATTGGTTTTATATTTCCAGCAGAAGTTTCCTAATTGGGTGGACCTTCATGTGCCCACATATTTTTGGGTTTTTTCTAAAAAGTGTGGACCTTCATGTGTCCACATATTTTTGGTATTTTCAGATTTTCTTATGGTATTTTGGTGAACCTTCATATGTTCACATATTTTTGGTATTTTATGACTTTATAAAACAGACTCGATAATCGCTTAGGTATAGTTACCTGATAACTAGGGGATGCTCCTTCCCCAAGCTAGATATTTACAATACTTGGTGTTGATGATCTTTAGAGTGGGCTTACCAGCAGCAGTTTGGTGGGCGCCACTGATGGACTCACTCTTCAGACATAGTGTTATCCTACATAATTATACTCCAACAAGAAAACCAAAACTCGAGGCTCGAATGTGTTAAGGGGTTAGCGGTCAACCAATAAGTAATTGATTATTCTCTGAGTTGATTTTAATTGACAGATTCTAACAGGATTCTCCTTTTAGGGTTTTCTAACTTTCTTATGCAACCATCAAATATGTATGCATGCTATATATTTTTATGCCACCACGGAGAATATTTATTCACATGGGGCTTAGGATTTGCATAATGCAAAAAAGTAAATACAGATGCTATTATCATTTTTTTATTTATTATGTTTTTTTATGCCACCATAGCAAATATTCTATAAGTTTATTCACATAGGGCTTTAATGTTTCATGATGCAGTAAATAAGGCCAACAAAGATTTTTTTCTCTCTCTTTTTTTTGATATGCATAAAGATGAATATGCTAAAGTAAAATTACTAATGTAAATTATGAATACTAATTAATTAGATAACTACCATGTTACCTTATGGCAAAGGGTGAGGAATTTAAAGTCTACCAACAGGACTTTTTTTCACTCTTGTGTATCTCTCCGTCTTAAAGATGAAGGTCTTGATGGTTGCACCTCTAGTGATGGTGATGTCACTTTTGTTCTTTGCTTGGCCAGCAGGTTGAAGTAGAGCATTAATAGTGCAAGCTGGTAGCATCTTGTTCAACGTGCATGTTCACAGAACTTTCACTTGTAGAATTTTGGGAATTAACAAATTTGCTTGAAGTGTTGTCCTGTTTGCAAAACCAAGGTAGAGATCAAGTGCATGGGCTCTGCTGATGGAAAAACACCAACAGAACCGAATCTATTTCTTTATTTATTCTTCTCTAACCTTAGGCACATTGAATAAGACAAAGTTGATGTTACATAATTTGTTTTACTCATGACATGAGTGGTAAGATCAGACAATTAAGCATTAATGTTGCATTTAAGTTCTTGTGGCAGAAAAGATTTAAATTGCTTAACCAATGGAATGGTTGTCTATCTCTACATAATATAGAAATTTTCACATGAGTATGACTATCATCTTTCAAAGATAGAATACAATGTTTTAACACATTTGGTTAAGATTGAGATCAAAAGAATGATGTCATGAATAATCTTAAAGGACAAAGCATGTTGAGTTAATTAGGTTAATCAATTAAAGATGTAACTCTAACATATTCATGTCTTTATTTATCTGCATTCCAAGATCAAGAGGAAAACAGTGACCAATTACCTTAAGATATTACCTTCATTATTAGAGCGTGATGGTACTAAGTAATGAAGGGTAGATGATTGGTGGTCCTTTCCTTCTCTTGCATCTTGAGTTGTTCATGAGTATCTTGTCTCCTTTGTTGCTTATCCTCTTTGCCATTTTTTGTTTCTTTGATCTTATGACACCTTGTCACTCCATTCATTATTATGCCTGCAACAGATTAGTGGACAACACATACCTGAAGGGATGTACAACTTTGGAACATAGGTTGTTTGTCCAGAATTTTATCATGTTCCATCTATGCTACTAAGAGGATAGGGTTGATATTATGTTAGCATAGATCATGTTCTATACCGGCATAACTTGAGTCCAAGTAACTTGCAGCAAAAGATAAAGTGAATGAATCATTAACACTCACAGTTCTTTCATCCATAATGAATGAGCTATGCCTTCCTCTGCAAAGTTATTGAAGTTCAACATGTGCCCTGTGTCATCTCTGATTTGAATTTATCTCGTGACTTATCCAAATTAAATTGGAAGTTTTATGCAAGGGTTAGTCTAACAGAATATCCAATGTTTACTACAGCATACGAGCGGCTCAAAAATCAACCTAGACACCACGTCCAATTTGACTTAGGAAGGCATTTTAACCTAAGCACCACGCTTAATTCAAAAAGCCTTTGAAAGTAAAATCATCACACCTCTTGGTTCGGAAATCAAACTAAACACCTTGTCTAATTATGATTCCAAAAAACAGTTTAAACTAAGCATCATGCCTAATTTTAAAAGGTGTATGAAATTTCTCCAAACCTTAAGTATACTATAGCGAACAAAGGTAACATGAAAGTTTATAGAGAGTTATGCAAACAGAGATGAAAGAGCATGATCATCGATTAACAATTTGAACATGGATTGATAAGCTAGAGACAACCAATATTAGCAACATAAGATTTTCTAAATAAGCCCATTCCCCCAAGCTTGAATTTTGCAAGGCAAAGTTAAGTTTGGATGGGTTAATGTTGCATGATGATAGGTTGGACATACCTAATAATGTCATCCTTCTACTTCAAGCCTGGAATGGTTAGTGACAAAAAAATACCTGAGGGAATATTTTTATAATTATAATTCTATGCTTAATTCTCAAGGCTATTACATCAAAAGGTACAAGCTCACATTATTTTTTCAAGAGTGGTTACTTTAGGACATAAAGTCGTTCTTGGAAT
Source organism: Eremochloa ophiuroides (assembly GCA_038502445.1). Classification (NCBI taxonomy): domain Eukaryota; kingdom Viridiplantae; phylum Streptophyta; class Magnoliopsida; order Poales; family Poaceae; genus Eremochloa; species Eremochloa ophiuroides. Next base: position 47,653,047 of record JAHLJS010000006.1, read on the forward strand.
ACCTTTTAATTATTACACTTTTAGTTAATAAACTTAGATTAAAAACCTTTGAAAGTAAGATCAAACACTCCTAAACTTGGCACCATGCTTCATTTAAGAGATATATGAAATTATTCCAGCCATAAACTATAGTATGTAAAGGTAGCATGAAAGCATTACAAGGATTTATTTAAATAGAGATAAAATAATATGATCATAGTGAGGTATATATATATTTTTTCTTTTTAATATGCGAGTCGTATGGATGTATGCAAGAACTAAACATGCTATGGATTTGATATGAGGGAATATAAACTAAATGGTGTGAATGCATGGATTAAAATAAATATGCAATGAGATGCCAGAATTAAAAGATAACTACTCAAAAGTTTAAAGTCCATGAGTAAGACTTTCTCACCTTCTTGATCATACTTACCATGACTTATGTGTAGCACAGCCTCTATATTCGTCATTTGAGATGTGATTTGAATTGTTGTGACGACGACCTCCTTCTCCTATCTACACAAGGTTAGAAATATATATATCTTCTTGTCTTGTGGAAACTTGCCGGAAAGTCAAAATGGCTTCTATTGTCCTGTCTTATTCCACAACTCAACAGAACAGGGGTAATCATACTAAATCTAGTTGTACACTAAATTAGCAGACATCAAGATCACTATAAAACTCTTATGCCCATTGCCTCCCCGGCAACACCGCCAAAAATGTTTGTTGGTATTTCTTATGCACAATTAAAATATGAAAGATTCCGCAAGCGCATAGAATATCATTGTACCATTTTACCGGAAGTATTCCAGGTATCGTTATTTATATTTTACCACAGGGAAATAATGGTTAAAGAAGTTGATAGTTCACCATCATGTATCTACTAACTAGTATAGCTAATAGACTAAAGTAGGGGTAAAAGGTAAATGATAGGAGTTATGTATATCTGACACACACAGGAGAATTCTATGATAAAAGAGCAGATAGCTAAAGTGAGAGGACAACGGGAGAGTTCAAGGTTCCTAAGTACTTCTCTATTACCTTAGTTCTATAAAACTAATTCATGGGTAGATAAGGCAATCACACAATAACACTTTGGAGCAATAGTACCTTTCCGACTCTCGAATAGACTGGAAAAAGGTAGTCAGGAGAAGGCTGCCAAAAGCTCTACGAAACACCATCTCCGACGTGGTGGAATACGAAGGCCTAACAGAGCTGTCACCTCTGGGGCTACCACAACTAACCATAAGAATTGGGCGCAACCTGTTGACATCTACTAACGTCACCAAATATAACTATATAACCTTTAATGCGAGAGGCGAGATTAGAAGATGAATGGTAATTAATTAACTTGTCATTAGCAGCTAGCTACTTTTCTATTACCAACATTCTTATGCAAGAACTAGGTTGTCATCCCTAATTAATAATGCTAAGAATAAATAAACATTTCATATATTAATCTATGTGACTAGGCAGAAATAAATATAAATAATATAAACTAAGATCAGTTCTGCAAGCAGACAGATAATTATACCATTGTAGCATTTTATCTAGAGAATTCTACCAGGTTGTCGATTTATATTTATACCACTGGGAAGGACTAAGAATAAACTACAATCTATTATATTGATAGTGATGGTATACAATGGATAAGTGACATTACCGATATCATTTACTCTACTAATAACAGGCAGAGGTCACAAGGTAAACAAAGATAAAGGTGATAAGTATGATCGAGCATCATAAATAAAAGATAATCATCAGAGCACTTCTCTAGTCATAGTAATAGCTACCCAATGGATAAACTAAGGAATTAATATCAAAGGTAATTCTATAACTACATCAATGAATAACTCTAATTAGTGCAATTACATCTAGCAATCATTGTTAGACTAATCCTATATCATGATCACATGCAAAGGGCATCATCTAGGAAAGGTGTGAAATAGAGTCATCACCAAACTTCGCGACCGTGCCTGCTGGCCTACATACGGGGGGTGGACTACAGAGGACTCAACGCAGCTGTCACCTACGTGATCTACCACACTGACCCAGCATATCAGGGTGCACTCGCAGATAAACAGAATACCTAGACACCACATCTACATATCGTTCATCATCTATCCATCAGTACGCATGAATAAACGCTATACGAGCAATTACATGAATTCAATAAGATCAAACCAACTATACTAGACATATAATCAAAGTAGACAAAGACTATTGTAATCAAGAACATATGAACTATTAAGAACAATGCTTCCCTAATCATACTGAAGAATACAATAATAGAGAAAGAACTAGAATTATACCGAACTCCGTGCTCCAGACAGACGCCGGGGCTCCAGATCCGTCGAAGAACTAGAACTCCACTACTCTCTAATCTAACTAGACTAGAACTATGAACTAGGAGGCTCTTGACTGAACTAGGAGGCTCTTGATGGCTTGAGGACTTGATGCCTTGAATGAATGATGTGTTGATTGCTTCCAGGGGGTCTGCCCCTTTATTTATAGCCCGGTGGGATGCACGTGCGCCGAAGGATCAAACCGACTTCAAACAAGGGCTGTGATGACTCCACAAAGGCAATGGAAGAAGACTCCAGAAGGTGGGCCGATACCCTAGCAGGGGGGCACCGGCCGGCCCCACCCTATGGGGTCTCGGGTCCCGGTGCCTCGGGTGTGTTACAGATGCTTCTTGTGTTCTCGTGATGATTGTTTCCTTAGCGGTTAAGTTACGTGGTAATCATGCTCTTTAACCCTTCTTTTATGCTTTTCTAGAATAGGCCCTGAAAAATACAGAATATGCAAAACACGTGGAAACTGTCAGTTAAAACCCTAGACTAGTGTGTATTCATGTATTCTTTGGTGTCTAAAGTTCTAATAAAAGTTGACGTTATCCACCGTCAACAACACCCCCAAGCTTACCTGTTTGCCAGTCCCTTGGCAAACGAACTAAGCCTATTTACTAATATAATTGGATCACGAGTTGCTACAATGTTTTCATACTTCCCAAGTACACATGCTGCAAACATAGATTCTCCTCCCGAATAGATAAAACTGCTCTAACTTTTAAACTTACCCATTTTACCTTTAACTATGGGGCTTTACAGCTCATGCCTTAGTCTTGAGTAATTGAAAGAGGGAACAATCAAGTCTTGCACTATGTAGCAAATTCTTCACAGTACTAATATCCCGGAGTTTTGCAAGTTTTCAAAATAAAACTCAGAGCTTTAATTGTATGACACCCTCAAGTCTCTCAGTATATATGGTATTTGTGGATCTCACTTAAGGCATTAATGTTATGCATTCTTATAACTAAGGATTTATAGTGGAGCTCATAGGAGTGGCAATAACAAGGTTTAAGCATACTTGCAATTCATATGTTGTAAAGTCAAACAATGGATCCACAGAGAATCGAGGCATACAATCAAACCAAGATGTGCAAGTGTATGGAATATGGTGGATAGGTGTATATGTGGTATTTAGTGGCTATTCCTAATTCTACTTTTGCTCTTTGAAAATGATTCACTCTCCTTTGTAACTTGGAGTAATACATGGGCTATCTTTATTTTATTTTTTTATTTTTTTCATTCGGGAGGCGGGCATCTAGTACCCATTGTTTCAATGCTGGGACACTTGTCCATCTTTTACTCCCTTTTTATATTTTTGCATAGCCACATGTATCATTTGAATATGAATAACAGGAGAGATAATAATAAGAACTTAGAACAATTATAGCAAGGCTGTCCTACGGGAGTCTATATATTTTTGGGTGTTCACTTCTAGTGCAGGAGAAAATATTTTTATGATGAACATTGATGAAAGTGTAAATGGTTGTGATTACTCTCAGTGTAGGAATAATGCATATGTGCTAAAGTGTGTACGTGATATTGGTTTTAAAAGCATGACAAGACTCTCATATGGTATACAACAAAGGTTGACTGAACTCAATGTAAAGCAAGCAGCAGGAGTATGCAAAAGGTTTACCTATCTAGATGTATCATATATAGCTTTGGTAGGAATTCACATTTTGTCATACAAGAGCTCATGATGTAAATTTCAAATTTTCGAAATAAATCTCCAGAACTTAGTAATGTTAGGAATAAGATAAATAGTAGCTCAACTTTCATGAATCATATCAATCAATTACCTAGACTTAGCTCAAACATATGCCTCCACAGGTTTCTGGTTCAGAGTAAATTCTTAAGTTAAAACAGCAATATCCAAAACTCAGGAGAATTTAAGTTTGACAACTAGGTATTTGAAAAGTATTGTGACAGAGCAACTATTCAACATCTCCAAGACAAAATTTTAATGTTCATCAATTTCAATTTAGTTCTAGTCCTAGACTGACTCTAAACAAACTCTAATATATAGATAGATATTTATTTGGTTTTCAAATTTTATTTTACTAGCTAACTCACGCGAAAAAACTGATATAGTAATAATGATAAAAAGGATAGGAAACGTATACTTAGCTAGATTTTAATTGGAGGGTGCCCTCCCCCAAGCTTGACGTTTGACAGGGTCTTTGATGTTGCAAATTGAGTGATCCTTCTGAGCAGTGTATCGGTAGTGTAAGGGCGTCGGGTTGACTAGTTCCTTGATCTTATGTTGTCCTATGAAACTCAATTGCCAGTAAAAATACCAAATCTAATGGAGAGGGGATACGTTTAATACCACTCCATGGTAAGTAATTGAATTTATATTTCCAGCAGAATTTTAAGCTTCTTTACCCAATTAGGAAATTCCTCTAAGAGTGTGGACCTTCATGTGCCCACATATTTTTGGTATTTCTGTGAAAAGTGTGGACCTTCATGTGCCCACATATTTTTGGTATTTTTAGATTTTCCTATGATACTATGGTGAACCTTCATGTGTTCACATATTTTTGGTATTTTGTGTTTGTATAAAGTAGACTTAATAAGCACATAGATAAAGTTAACAGGTAACTAGGGGATGTTCCTCCCCCAAGCTTGATGTCTGCAATACTTGGTGCTTGAATGATCTTCAGAGCGAGTTGGTTAGTAGCAGTCCTGATGTGTGCCACTAATAAACTCTCTCCTTAGTCATAATATTATTCCTGCATAGTTATACTCCAACAAGAAAACCAAAACTCGAGGCTCGAATTATCAAGAAGTTAGCGGTCAGCCAATGAGCACTTTGATTATTCTTTGACTTGATTTTAATTAATAGATTTTAGCAAGATTATAACAGGATTCTCTTTTTAGGATTTTCTAATTTTCTTATGTAGAAATCAAATATATATGCATGCTAATAATTTTTATACCACCACAGGGAATATTCATTCTCATGGGGCCTAGGATTTTCGTAATGCAACAAAGCAAATATAGATCATTATTTTTATTTTTATTTTTATGCCATCACAGTAAATATGCCTACAGGTTATCATAGGTTCATTCATATGGGGCTTTAATATTTATGATGCAGTAAATAAAGCAGTAAATATTTTTGTTGGCTTTATATTTCTTAATATGAAAAAATGATTGTGCTAATAAATATGCTAAGCAAAATTACTAATAAATGCTAAATTAATTAGATAACTACCATTCTAACCTAATGGCTAGGGTACGGAATTTAAAGTCTACCGAAAGGACTTAGATAGAGGAGAGTACTTAATCAGTAGGTTCATTGTCTGAGGTTAACTCAGTCAATTCTCCATTTTGCGGTGGTGTAGCAAGTGCTTCTTCTTTCTCCTTCCATCTCTTTTCTGTCTCTTCTGCTTCTCTCTTTTCTAGCTCCAGCTCTTCCTTATAAGCTTCTCTTGATTCTTCATCTCTCTTCATCCATTCTTCTACTTGTGCTTAGATCTCTTCTTTCTCTGCTTTAGCAATCCGGTCCATCCTATCAGCTTCCGTTTCCCACTCACTCCAATGTGGTGCTTGTACGGCTTCTTCTTGCTCCTTGTAGCAGTCTTCATACTTCACAATTCTACCAGGGAACTCCTCCCATCCATAGCGAGGCTGGGTAGCCTGACGGCGGGCTTGGCGTTTCCTTCTGTTGCGTTGCTTCCTGATCTGCTCATGGTTAAGATGTGTTTTGAATTGATAGCGTACCTTTCTGGTGGGTAGGTTGAAGTGGATCTGTCCAGACCCAATGTAGATGATAGCATTGGCGGTGTAGAGGAATGGTCTTCCTAAAAGTATAGGCGATTCATCGTCTCCCTGCGTGTCAAGAACTAGAAAATCTGCGGGTATATATTTATTTTGAATTCTTACCATGACATCCTTGACTACGCCTTCAGGGAATCTCAATGATTGGTCTGCCATCTGCAACTGAATATATGTTGGGTATAATGGTAAATCATCAAATAATTCATCATATACCGTTTCGGATATTACGTTGACGCCTGATCCAGTGTCGCAGATGGTGCCGAGAAAAGTGATGTCTCTGATTGTGCATTCGATAATTGGTACTCCTGGGTCACCTTTCTTTATTGGAAATGGCTTCGGTAGCATACGATCATTTTCTATGTTTATGGCATTGATTAGTTGAGTGGTTCCTTTAGGTACATGCTGGGGCTTGTTCTTCCTCCATCTCCTATTGTTCTTCTTCTTGGGTGCTGGTTGTTGTTGTTGCTCTTCTTGTTGATGGAATTGCTTCGGGACTGCTGGATTTTTGTGTATGCGGTTCTCGAATGAAAATCTCTCCTTCTTGTCCTTGATTGAGAGGACAATCTTGACGTGTTCCGCATAGATAATGGCTTTAGGTTGTGCATAAGATTAGTCGTCCCAAGATAATGGGTGTCTTCTCATCTCCTCCAGTATCCATGATCGCAAAGTCAATTGGGACATATGATTGCCCCATTCTGATAACAGCTTCTTCTAGAACTCCCTCGGGGTAGCAAATGGATTGATCTGCAAGCTGCAAACGCGTATCTGTGTACAACAAAGGATCACCTAAAATTTTCTCATAGATTACCTTAGGCATTATGTTGAAACTTGCGCCAAAATCGCAGATAGCCTCTGGAATGTTGTGACATCAGATAGGAATCACAGGTCTTCCAAGGGTCTCTCATCTTCTCAGGTAGTGAGTGATCTATTCACTCTATATCTGCAGGCACAATTTGGTATTGTGTTGCATTGTGAATATCAACAAGGTTAGCAGTTTCTAAATCCTCCGGCTGGCCCGGAATCTTTCCTTTCTCAAATGGAGGGACAGCAGCAGCAAGCTGAGCTAATTGTGATTCTAACATTTTATTAAAGTTGTGCTGATTCTTTATAGCAGAAGTAAAGGTATCTATTCTAGTATTTATATTTTCTAATGCTTTATCATTCAAGGCTACCTTTCTAGACATTTGATTTAATAATTTAGATTGACCAGCAACTAAATCTCTTAAAGGTGGAAGATTATAATTATTGTAATTATTCCTTTGGTTGTTACCTTGGTAATTATCTTGTCGAGGTTGCTGATTCCATCCTTGATTTTGCTGAGGACGATAGTAGGTGTTGTTGTTGATGAAGTTCACATCCTCTTGCAATGTAGGGCAGTTGATAGCTAAATGCCCATAATCTCCACATTCTTCATAGGTACATGCGAGAATCATTGATATGCATGACTTCCTTCTTCTCTATGTCGAGCTTCTTCATGATGAGGTCCTAGCTTGGCAGTGACCATGTCAGTCTCCTTCAGATGATGGATGCCTCCTCCTCTCTTGCGAGGTTGAGTACGTTCTTCATTACAGCTTGAATTTGAGGCCATCTTCTCAACGAGTGCTTGAGCTTCTGAAAGCATAAGTGACAGGAAAGCTCCTCCAGCTGTAGCATCTATGGACTCACGGGTGCTTGAGATAAGCCTGTAGTAGAAGGTCTGCAATAGTAGCCTAATCATCTATCCCATGATGAGGACAGTCTTCAATATAATCTTGGAATCTCTCCCATGCTTCAGTGAATGATTCAGTCATGTTGCTGTTGAAAACTTGAGATTTTTCCACGCAGAGCATTTGTCTTGCCTGTAGGAAAGAACTTTGTCAGGAAAGCAGTTGAGCATCGGTCCCTATGTAGTGTTCTTGTCTTTCTTGGCGTAGAACCACTGCTTGGCTTTCCCCAAAAGCGAAAATGTGAAAAGACGGAGTAAAATAGCATCTCCTTGGTACTCCTCAAATCGTGAAGGTGCTGCAAATCTCTAAAAATTGTTGTAAGTGTGCACTTGCATCTTCATGAGCCTTTCCACAAAACTGGCTGGCTTGAACCATGGTGATAAGAGCAGGCTCGAGCTCAAGTCCATTCTCCCCCGTATTGACTGTTGGTCCTAGTCCGGATGTTTTCTGTTGTTGGGGCAGAGAACTCACGCAGCGTCTTCTCAGCCATGTCTTCAAACACAGGAGATAAATTTTCTCCTAAGTGTTCTTCTTCCAATATTGGAGTTGGCTCCTTTGATAAACTAGCTCGAGAAACGATGGGTGTTTTTTATAGTGATTCGGGATCTTCCCTCGTCTCTACAAACTTCTTTCTTCTCAGGAGTTTCTCTGAATCGTCAATATAATTATTTAGAAGAGAAAAACCATTCATTCATCACCCTGCATAAGATAAGCAAATGATAAAAAAACAAGGGTGTGCCTGTTTGAGTTAGAGATCAATCGGTAATACAATCTTATTCATCATGTACACATATGCTATCAATATTTCCTAAGTTTATGTGACTTCCCCGGCAACGGCGCCAAAAATGCTTGTTGACATCTACTAACGTCGCCAAATATAACTATATAACTTTTAATGCGAGAGACGAGATTAGAAGATGAATGGTAATTAATTAAGTTGTCATTAGCAACTAGCCACTTTTCTATTACCAACATTCTTATGCAAGAACTAGGTTGTCATCCCTAATTAATAATGCTAAGAATAAATAAAGGTTTCCTATATTAATCTATGTGACTAGGCAGAAATAAATATAAATAATATAAACTAAGATCACTTCTGCAAGCGGACAGATAATTATACCATTGTAGCATTTTACCTAGGGAGTTCTACCAGGTTGTCGATTTATATTTATACCACTGGGAAGGACTAAGAATAAACTACAAACTATTATATTGATAGTGATGGTATACAATGGATAAGTGACATTACCGATGTCATTTACTCTACTCATAACAGGCAGAGGTCACAAGGTAAATAAAGATAAAGGTGATAAGTATGATCGAGCATCATAAATAAAGATAATCATCAGAGCACTTCTCTAGTCATAGTAATAGCTACTCAATGGATAAACTAAGGAATTAATATCAAAGGAAATTCTATAACTACATCAATGAATAACTCTAATTAGTGCAATTACATCTAGCAATCATTGTTAGACTAATGCTATATCATGGTCACGTGCAAAGGGCATCATCTAGGAAAGGTGTGAAACAGAGTCATCACCAAACTTCATGACCGTGCCTGTTGGCCTACATACGGGGGGTGGACTGCAGAGGACTCAACGCAGCTGTCACCTACACGATCTTCCACACGACCTAGCATATCAGGGTGCACTCGCAGATAAACAGAATACCTAGACACCACGTCTACATATCATTCATCATCTATCCATCGTACGCATGAATAAACGCTATACGAGCAATTACATGAATTCAATAAGATCAAACCAACTATACTAGACATATAATCAAAGTAGACAAAGACTATTGTAATCAAGAACATATGAACTATTAAGAACAATGCTTCCCTAATCATACTGAAGAATACAATAATAGATAAAGAACTAGAATTATACCGAACTCCGTGCTCCAGACAGACGCCAGGGCTCCAGATCCGCCGACGAACTAGAACTCCTCTACTCTCTAATCTAACTAGGCTAGAACTATGAACTAGGAGGCTCTTGACGAACTAGGAGGCTCTTGATGGCTTGAGGACTTGATGCCTTGAATGAATGATGGGTTGATTGCTTTCAGGGGGGTCTGCCCCTTTATTTATAACCCGGTGGGATGCACGTGCACCGTAGGATCAAACCGACTTCAAACAAGGGCTGTGATGACTCCACAAAGGACGGTGGAAAGAAGACTCGAGAAGGTGGGCCGAAACCCTAGCAGGGGGCGCCGGCCGGCCCCACCTTAGGCGCTGGCCAGGCCCTACACTGTGGGGTCTGTTGACGGTGGATATACCCTAAAATTCCACATTCGAACACCTGTCAACAGGCCTCGGATTCAAGAAAGATCAAAATAACATGAACATATTTTTTTATCAATAACTAGTTCCACGTGTACTCTTAAGCTTGTGACTACAGGGGAGATAAAACAGAGCAGAAATGAACACTTGGAGCCCAATATCATGGTTCGGCCAAACCATAAATTTGGAAACCAAGTCACCACACTCCAACACATGACACCAGGGACCACATGGAAGATAAAAGAGCATGAGCCAAGCCCATGCATGGTTCGGCCGAACCATGTATGGAGCCCATCTGGCTCTGGTGATATGGCTCAATCCTCGTGACACTCCACCCAGCTCACTTCAACCATCAGATCAAGTTATGTTTCTATTCAACTGGTGGAGAAGCAAAGCACAAGGATTCAACACGATAAACAAGCACTCAAGGAGGAACCAACACTAAGGGACTCTCTATGACAGATGGGGACAACATTGGTGGGCCCACCTTTCCATAGGTGGTTCGGCCTAACCACCCATGGTGGGGTCAGGCCACCACCACACTCCATGATCTGTGGGGACATCTTCTAGAAGTCCCTGGCCTGGTGCCCAGCCCTGGTGCCCAGGCAAGTCGATTGGCCTCCACCGACTTCCTGCATGCTGTCCACGTGAGGAAATTACCACTGCCAGTCCATCCAAGTCGGTTATAATGTCAGTTCATCCAAGGGCCAAGATGGAAAGGCACACGGATTGCTGACATGGCACCCCCTCATCTCCCCCTATAAATAGAGGCTGCATCCACCCTCTCAAGACATGATTCATTCAAGATACAAGTGAAGAAGTAGTGTAGTTTCACCTTTAGTAGTTGTAGTCTAGTGTGGGAGTTAGAGTTGAGTCGAGCTGCGCTCGGGGTCTCCGGAGTCGTATGCTGGAGAGTCTGGTATAGCTCTTGTATCTTTCTCTTTCTGTAAGACTTATCTACTTTAATATATTATATTCTTGCTTTACTCTACTGAGTCTTTACTTAGTGCATTACTTTAATAGTATTGTTGTGAGTTATCATATTACTTGGTCGGTTTGCATTAGATTGTGATCCTGTAACCAGCTCACGTATGTAGTTCATCGCCTGTCATAGGGTGCTCTAGTTGCCTTGATCACTGCTAGAGTAGTAAGGCTTAGTGTAAGCGTGGTGCTTAGACTAGATCTTGCCTTTGAATGCCGCTTGTCGCACGGATTGTTTTTGGGTGCTTGCAGGTGGTGACAGCCCTGTCTAGTCTTAGTATCCCTCCACGTGTTTTAGGCAAGTTCTTAAAAGGTAGGCTCCCATAAGAGAATAGCCGCTTCGGGTAAAGGTTATATCCCCTACTGTCTCACCTAACCCCTACACACTGGAAGTAAGGTAGCAGTCTTAGTGTACTTCATCCATTTGATAGCATAGATCACTGGAGTAAAGTTTGAATCACAGGAACCTTTCTCACTCGTTGTCCTCCCACCTAGCTACACTACACTAAGTTATCTTTTAGTAGTTCATTTGTTATCTTTGAATCATCACCTTCCTATCATACTTCGATTACCCCCTCTACACTAGTTGTGCTAAGTTGAGATAGACTTAAGGATCTCTTTCTATCAATATTTCTAGCAATCGCTTTCCCTTGGGATAAAATAAATAACGAATATCTTGGAATACTCCCAGGTGAAGTGCTACAGCGGTATATTCTGTGCGCTTGCGGAATTATCCAATAGACATAAGAAATACCCCCAGGCACTTCTGGTGCCGTTATCAGAGATAGCCTAACACCCTGTCTCTGGTGATTGCGCTAAGAAGTGTCAACAAGCATTTCTGGCGCCGTTGCCAGGGAAAGCATAGCCTATAAATTTTAATAAGATCGAATCCGGAACCTATCATCAATTTAGTATCAATTAGTTGTAGTAGGGCTTACCCTTGCCTCTGCTTCCCTTTATCGTGAAGTAAGGCATACATGAGTGGATTTCAGTTTCAAGCCACAGCAATAGAAAATCCAGAGACATCCACCAGGAGTTCTCGACACCGTTCAGTCTCTGATCGGAGGTCCGATTTAGGTATTAGGAACCACTCAAGAAAGGAGGCTCTGCACTATCACCTAAGGAGGCTATGGCCCAAAAGACCATCTTTGAGCATTCTGCACCGTCTGCCGACAAAGTCGCCACCATTCCACAGTTTAGCTTGGGGGATGCCACTTTTGAGCTCAAGCCATCTCTTATCAACATGGTGCAAGCCAACCCATTCAGCGGAAAGCCCCATGAGGATGCAAATGCGTATCTCTAGAATTTTCTGGAGTTGTGTGGCACCATTGTCATAAAAGGAATCAAGATGGACTGCCATCTGTCTTCGCCTTTTTCCGTTCTCCTTGATCGGAAAGGCAAAACAACGGTTCTACGCTTATCCTGAAGACATTGGCAATTGGACAAGCTGTGCCAATGCATTCCTCAAGAAGTTCTTCCCGATGGGCAAAACCACCGCTCTTCGAGGAAATATCTCAGGATTTACACAGCAAGTGGACGAGACGATTCCCGAAGCGTGGGAACGTCTCTAGGAATACATTCGGGAATGTCCTCACCATGCAATCCAAGAATGGCTCCTGATTCAAGGTTTTTACCATGGGCTAACCTCAATAGCCCATAGTCACCTTGATGCCGCTGCTAGAGGAGCATTCACTTCACTCAATGTCACACAAGCCAAGAATCTGATAGAAAAGATGGTGACAAATCAAGGGTGGAATGAAGATCGACTCCAATCCAAGAAGAAGAACACACATACCATCCATGAAGTAGATGCAGAAGATGGATCTCCTCTTGAGAAGGTTGGAAGAACGTGCTAATTTCAAGAAAGACCGAGAGGCCATTCAACATTATGCTTCCAAGTATCAATGGAATCAGGTATGTAGTGTATCTTATTCCAAATTAAATCCTGAGAAGATAGACGCCATCAACAACAATTCAAAGTACCCTCAACAAGGAAGATGGGCGTCGAACTTCAAGTTTTAAGGTAAGGTAAATTTTGGTAATCAATTATCATTAAAAGAACTTGTTATGAATCAAGCTAAAATAAATAAAAGCATGAATAAAAAGTTGATAGAAAATGACAAGACCCTTGAAAATATTAAATTGTAAGATGGATGCTCTCGCTTCTTCTGTTAAAGAACAAATGAGTTTTAATAAAATGTTAGAATCTCAATTAGCTCATCTTGTTGCTACTACTTCATCTCCTAAAAATACTTGCAATATTTCAAATATCAATGCGGTGATCACGAGGGGAGGTAAGTCCACTCGCGATCCAACAAATCCTAACATGGCAGGGAAGGCTGCAAGAAAAGACAAGGAAGATGATGAAGAAGAAGAAGAATTGCCAGCGCCTGATGACAACACCAAGTTCCAAGGAAAGACAGCCCCACACAAATATTATGACACAAATGTGCTGCTACCTTTCCCAAGAACAAGGAAGCAAACCACCGACGAACAATTCAGAAAATTCGTCGAGGTAATTCGTCATCTTTATGTGAATATTCCATTACTTGACGCAATGCAGGTACCAACCTACGCCAAGTACCTAAAGGACATCCTCAACAATAAGAGCCCACTGCCCACAACAGAAATTGTCAAATTGACAAAGGAATGCAGCGCGGCCGTATTGAACCAACTGCCAACCAAGAAGAAGGACCCTGGGTGTCCCACCATTGACTGCTCCATTGGAATACAATACTTTGAGCATGCACTATGCGACTTGAGAGCAAGCGTCAGCGTCATGCCAAAGGTAGTGTTCGACAAACTCAATTATACCATCTTGTCCCCTACATCAATATGTTTGCAGCTGGCGGATCAATCAGTCCGTTACCCCGCGGGGATAGCGGAAAACATCCCCGTCAAGATACGCGGATTCTTTGTCCCCAGTGGACTTCGTAGTCTTGGACATGGAAGTAGATGAGAAGACCCCACTCATCTTGGGGAGACCGTTCCTCAGCACCGCCAATGCACATATTGATGTTGGAGTTGGAGAAATTCAATTCACAATCAATAGGACCCTGGAGACATTCAAATTCCAACCAAAGGTTGAGCAATGCTCATTGATCATGCTACGGGAAATACATGCCTTTGCTATTGTGAAAGACCTGAAGAAGTCCCAAATCACAACCACGAGCAAAGAGCAAGCAAGTATGGAAGAGAAAGGTAATACAACCGGCAACACCTCCAAAGAAAATTTCTACACCAGCCCAAGGAGATGGTCTTATTCCAAGGACCTGAAGGATCAACTCTTCCATTAAGGTAAGTACACTAACATTTAATTAAAGTTTACTTCCATTATTTGCTTAATTGATTTTAGCATTTATATCCAACCCCTGTTCTGTCGATCAATAATTAAGCTCAATATTAAATAATCAATTATTGTCCTGCTAAGTAAGTTGACACCAGGTGGGGCCTATGGTGGGGTCGGCCTGAACCCCATCATGGTGCCACCCACCTTCCATCTCTTGTCCAAATCAATCCATGCCATGCTCTGATATGTCTCATGCATGACAACACTTTAAAATATTACATGCAATATTGATCATCTAGATGAATTAGCATGGCAACCTTGGATCCTTCTTAATCACTCTTTTGTGCCCTCACATGTTTTGGTGCTAATTTGCTCTACTCAAGCCTCATGTGAGCTGCCCTATAGAGTGCGGCAAGACATATATCTGCCAACTCGCACTCTGGGCATTAGATCCTTCTCTCTCTCATCTCATGCTTTATTAAAATGCTGACAAGAAAAGTGCATAACAACCATGAGTGAACCGAGAGCAAAAATTTTGTCATGACAAAATCCATTCTCTCTCTCCTTAATTCCACTCATGCAAAATTTGATCAAAACACGTTTTGCTAATCATGGGAAAGATCCTTCCTTAAACCCTTATGCAAATCACCTCTCCAAAAGAATTCTCCCATGAAACACCCCATGAGCAAACTTCCATCCAGCCATGGTCAAGTCTTGTCCCCTCCTTTGGATTCTTTGCTCCATTCACCATCATTCCAAGAAAGAATCTCATGATCAAGCATCCAAAGGAGAGAAAGTTCAGCACTTCACTAGGCAAGAGATGACTAGCATAGACACCTTTGTTTGGCACATAGCAATTGGAGGGGGAGCATGGTTCGGCCGACCCATAAAAGGACCGTCAAATCACTCTATCTTTCTCTCTTTTCTACACATGATAGATTATCATAATTAGTGTTGCAAGTGCAGAGAAGGATGGGTTCGGCCGACCAGTCCATTGAGCTCCATCACTTCAGCTTTTGCTCCATTCAGTCCACCAGAAACTCCACCAATTAGTGCCACAAAATAGAGGCAGCAAAGGGTTTGGCCGAACCAGGCCAAGTGCCCCTGCACCCTCTGCTTTCCTCTCCATTTAACTCCCATGCTTGTGAGCTCATTTCAATCCACCAGCAGAGCACTCCGACTCTCTAAACTCCCAACAAGGCATTTTCCTTTCCAAAAGAAAAATCAAAAAATATTCTTCTCTCATCTTTGTTCTTCAAGTGTTCATCGCTCGAGGAAGTCAACGAAGGTAATCATCCAATAAGAAGGTTCAATTAAGCTAACCCCTATCATCCGAAGCTTGGTTTGTGTTTTGTGCAAATATGAAGAACCCATTCAAGGCCGCAGCAAAGAAAATGCGCTCCGCATTGAGCGGGAGTTCATCACGACGATCATCCTCCCATGACACTGAGATACAACTCTCAGGGTCACAGGATGAATATTTGTCTGAGGCAACTGAGCCAAGCAACAACACGGAAAATGTTGAACAACCTCCTCGTGCTCATGAAAAATCTGAAGAAGAGGAAGAACCTGTTAGAACACAAGACCAAGAAACAGGCATTTGGGTCACTCCACAAGAACTTCTCGTCATCAACTCCATCCGCAACCGCAACTTTGAACACACCAAGGTAATTGATTTAGGACTCCTCCAACGCACAGGTATATATGAGGAGTTCTTTGATGATTTTTGGTGCAATAGGATGGGGTGAATTCTAGGATTTTTCTGGGTACCAAGGTAGCAAGAGTCTCACTTCAGAATTTATGTGCACAATAAAAACAAATAAAGACAACATCTATTTTCGCCTGTTTAATCAAGCTTATAATCTTACTTGGGACCAGTTTAGTGCTTGCCTAGGCTTTATGAACTGCACCTCAAATTTAGAATATTCTACTCGAAAGTTCAATAAACTTGAATTTTGGCATGACATAACTGGGGAAAATAGAATGGGGAAACCGCGCACTAGTCACATTTGCGAACCCCACACTGCGATTTTTACATAGATGGATAGGAATCACTTTGTTTCCTCGGGATGATGTGAGACCTGTTAGAGAGATTGATTTAAGAATAATGTATGCCATGGTATATAAAATCCGAGTATCACCTGTAAAATCTATGGTAGAGCATTGGATTTCTGCACTATCAAGATGTGGATCATTTGATTTCACATCCAGCATCATAAAATGTGTAGCTACCTTGAACTGCTAAATGGATTTCATGATTACATACCTACACATAGAACCATTCTGGGTGAGAAATATTTCATAAAAGCTCATATTATTACTGGTGGTCCCCAAGGAACAATAGAATTTAAATTCCATAATAACGATGTAAGACTCACTTTACCATGCCCAGAATTAAAACTATATGGGGGCCACCCTTTAGTGCCTAACATTGCAGGAGTAGGCGGTTCGATGGAGTTTTTCAGGTCCTGCTACCCGTGCAAGAACACGTGCTGCACAGCGTAATGGATCAGCCGAAGAAGACGATAGCACCTATGCAGGCAGCTCAAATGCCACGCAAGCCTCCAGCTCTGGAGGAGGGCGCCGGTTAGGGGCACAAAGTGCCTAGATTTTCTTACTCATCTATGCAGGATGCAGGGACGCGAAGCCATCGACATGACATAGAGTTGTTAACACATCAGTTTGGTGTGCTGCGGACTGGCCACGAGGCCATTCACAACATCACTGCACAAACCCAGCAGCAACTCCAAAATTTTCAGGAGCAGACTGGTAGACAGTGGGCTGCCCTCTATGCACATCACAACATACCTCCACCTCCATATATCCCACAGCACCCATAGCAGTTTCCGCAACCATATCCACCACAATATCCTCCTCACTATCCACCACCATATCCGCCACGTCCATCTCAGTGAGACAACTACAAAAGTGCAATCTTGGGGGAGATCCTCTCCTCCACCAAGGTAAGTATTTTATCCTAGCTATTTACATTATTTAAATTTCTTGCTTAAAAAATGCATAAGATAAAAATACCAAAATATTTTTCTTATTACCATATGTCTCATGAATATTTATCTTCCTCATGGAAATGATGAATAGTTGCTCTGTTAATGTTTCTTTAACGCCTAGTTTACAACTTAGTATTTCTTTAAGTATGGATTACTTGGCTCATAAAATCATCATGAACCTGAAAACTTTATGGATGCTAAGTGCTAAAACTAAGTCTGAGTTGTTGTGAGATATGACATAGTAAAACAAGAGCTACTATAATATTGTTCTAAGCATGCATAATTACTGGAGATTTATTTCTTAACCAAACAAAATCTTATTGTTCCTCAATGGTGATAAATTCCTACCACAGCCATATATAGTTGCATGTTGGCGGTCCTTAACAACCAAAATATAACATCATTCTAAAAGCTAAAATAAATAGAAGGTAGGGCTTTTATCTAATCTTTCCACGAGTTTTGTTGCACATGTGACTTGCAGGTCGAACACGTGGAAATGCATAAAAATCACCGAAAAGCGCACTTCCAGAAAACATATTCAGAAAAGGCGCAAATCAAGAATAAATGAGAAAAGCCCATCAAACCATTAAACGGGATCCATCCATAACCACGGGGGAGGCCCAGGCCCAGGGAGCAACCAACCACCCGAAGGACGGTGGCCAGTTGCCGCCTCCCAGGGACCGACCGCCCCCGGGGGCGGCCGCCCCCCAGATGGCACTTCCCGGGCCCAATTTCAGTGTCAATGCTCATGGCGGTTCCCTGAAGTCGGTTTCACCTGCTTCCATATTTATCTACGCCGAAACCAACCTGTAGAGCTATAAAATGAGGCCCTCACCCCCTCCATGAAGAGAACATGATACAATAGAGAAGAAGAAGAAGGGAGTACCACCATTTTCCATTAGTGTAGCTTCTAGCTAGGCTAGTATAGGGTTAGAGAGAGATAGAAGCTTGAGAAGTGGTAGCAGGGGTCGAAGCAGTTCTACCCTCGGGTGGACGAAGTGTCGGACCTGTCGGCTCTCACATCCAACTTGTACCTCTACAACAATCTTGCTACTTGAAATAAGAGGTTTGTGATACATTTTAGTTTTGATCCATTAAGTGAGTTACTTTTATAAAGCTACTTGTTTGTGGGATCGTCCCTCGTTCTTAGGACGGGTGCTCTAGTTAGAGGACTCCTGATAGAGACGGAAGTTCCTGGCCATCGCTAGAGTAGTAGTCGCCTTCGTAGACGTGATGTCTAAGTCGGAGTCTACCTTCGTATGTTGCGCGCGCCCATGGGCAGAGGGGTAGGTGGCTGGTGGTGACAGCCCTGTCCACTCGTATCTGAACTCCCCCACGCTCGGCCGCGGAATAGCGCTGATACTGGTATCGGCTGGTAGACCAGCTGCGTACAGTGGGCCTGAAGCAAGCAAGTAGTGGGAAAGTTATCTTCACTTAGTGTTTCCAGACTTAGTGTATCCTCTCCACCCAAGTTATCCCTTCTATCTTTTCTAGGGTCAACTAGCTAAGAGACCTCTAACATAATCCGTTCCTTTGGGAAAATACGATACCCTGAATACTTCCGGGTGAAGTGCTACAACGGTACTTCCGTGCGCTTGCGGATTTTTCTGCTGTCGCTAAGAAGCGCCAACAAGCATTTCTGGCGCGGTTGCCAGGGAACGGTTGTCATTTTTAGTCTCCGAACCTAGTTGCTCGTGTATCCTTTGTTTTTACCTTTCTTTTCTTTTACCTCTTTTGTTCCAATGGAGCAACCCACCATTTTCAAACTTTCTGCTCCCAAGGGCGAGTTCGTTGAACCTCCACAATCCGCGAAGCCAATCATAGCTTCGAGTTATGAACTCCGCCCGGCTTTTATAGCCATGGTTCGGGAACAAACCTTCTCAGGATTAGATTATGAAAATCCATATCACCATCTAAGGGAGTTTGAGCAGCTCTGTGCATGCCTAACCATTGCCGACATGTCACATGAAACAATGCGGTGGAAATAGTTTCCTTTCTCGCTTGATGAGAGAGCGAAACAATGGTACGCCCTCAATGTAGGAAAGGTAGCTGGTGATTGGGAGGAATTGCGAAACAAGTTTTGCGTGGCATTCTTCCCTATATCCCGAATCGCTGCCCTACGTCAAGAGATTCTCAACTTCCAACAAAATGAGAAGGAATCCATAGGTGCAGCTTGGGAAAGATTTACAATTTTAACAGAATCTGGCCCAGACTTGTCTATTCCCAACCACGTGCTCCAACAGCACTTTTGGTTAGGACTTAGCAAGGAATCTGCCCTACAACTTGACATAGCCGCAGGAGGGTCGTTCACACACAAAACCACGGCCGAAGGAGAGGCCCTTCTAGATCGCATTCTAGAGAATACTCCTCCATTAGAACCCCTCCATGTAGAGCCAAAGCTGTGTCATGAGGAAAGTCTCTTTGGCCGAGGCTGAACCATCAATACCTATAGGGACATCCTCACCCGAACCAGAAGATCCGAAGGAAGGTCTCCAACCTTTAGGTCGTCCATACTTCGATGACGACTTCTTCGATGATTATGGGAATGTCTCGAAGTATGCATACAAAAAAAGCACCCATGTCCCTGTCACTCCAAAACCTTGCATCGATTCTCTAAAGAAATCGATTCGGGAGTTGACGGCTATCATGAGCAACGAATGGACAAACGAAAGGGAGTCTTCATCTGAAGTAATTCAGATTTGCTCTCCTTCGCGAACCATCCGTTGCAAAATCTAGGATGATTGCGTGGAGATGTTGTACAACCCCACGGTAGGAGCAAATCTGATGTCCACAACCTTTGCACACACTCATCTGAATGATAGACATTTTGCTCCTACGACCCTGTCCATAAGAAACAGCTCGCGTACTTGTCAGCTAGGACAAGGGTTGGTTCACAACGTCAAAATTCAGCACGATGATGTTGTCTTAACTTTAGATTTTCACATCTTTGACGATGTAGACTTCAGCGTGCTGATCGGGCATCCCCTGGAGAAATTTCTCTCCAATGCAATAAGAACAGGGGAATTGAATGTTAAGCTAGGGAGGAATGATTATTCCATACCTTTTCATCGAGCTAAAAACTCGATGGCAGACCCTCTCCCCTGTCCTACCTTGCCCGAGCAGGTTATGTCGGTTTCCCCTTTGAACCCCTTGAGTCATCCTTGGAAAAAGATGCTAACTTCTTTATAGAAGAAGAGGAAGACACCGGGGAGACTTTTGACCTTCCTAAAGAGGAAGTGCCGACTCCACCTCCCGTTGAGCTAAAAACCCTGCCTGAAGGACTACGTTACGTTTTTCTAAACTGGCAACAAAAGCACTCCTGTCATCATTAGTGACAAGCTTTCAGATAAGGAGACGACTAGACTTATTGCCGTTCTAGAAAAACATAGATCGGTCTTCGGGTATTCATTACAAGACCTTAAGGGGATTAGCCCAACGCTCTGTACCCATCGCATCCCTATTGACCCTGCCAGCACTCCTTCACGTGAACCACAGCGTAGGCTCAATAATGCGATGAGGGAAGTCGTGCAGAAGGAAGTCCTCAAACTTCTTCACGCCAGGGATTATTTATCCCATACCACACAGTGACTGGGTTAGTCCCGTCCAAGTGGTTCCCAAGAAAGGAGGAATGATGGTAGTTGAGAACGCTAAAAATGAGCTCATTCCACAACGTACCGTCACAGGATGGAGGATGTGCATTGATTATAGAAAACTCAATGCGGCAACTCGAAAGGATCATTTCCCACTACCCTTCATCGATGAGATGTTGGAGCGGTTGGCAAAACATTCTTTCTTTTGTTTCCTCGATGGGTATTCTGGCTATCACCAAATCCCCATCCATCCCGATGACCAAAGCAAAACAATGTTTACATGCCCGTATGGAACATATGCATATAGGAGAATGTCATTCAGACTTTGCAATGCACTCGCGTCGTTCCAGCGCTGCATGATGTCTATTTTCTCAGAAATGATTGAGGAGATCATGGAAGTTTTCATGGACGATTTTTCAGTCTATGGAAAAACTTTTGATCATTGCCTCGAAAATTTGGACAAAGTTTTGCAAACATGCCAAGAGAAGGACCTGGTACTTAACTAGGAAAAGTGCCATTTCATGGTCCGTGAAGGCATTGTTCTTGGACATTTAGTGTCCGAAAGGGGGATAGAAGTAGATAAGGCAAAAATAGAAGCTATTGAGCAACTACCTCCCCCTGTGAACATCAAAGGGATCCGAAGCTTTCTAAGCCATGCGGGGTTCTATAGGTGTTTTATCAAAGATTTTTCACAAATTGCCAGACCCTTGACTAACCTGTTAGCAAAAGACGTACCTTTTGAGTTCACCGATGAGTATTTAAAAGCTTTTGAAACCATCAAGAAAGCACTCATCTCTGCGCCCATCACCCATCATCCAACCTCCGGATTGGACGCTACCCTTCGAGATCATGTGTGATGCTAGTGACTATGCTGTTGGTGTAGTCCTAGGCCAAACCAAAGATAAGAAGCATCATGCAATCGCCTACGCTAGCAAGACTCTAACAGGACCTCAGCTTAATTATGCCACAACCGAGAAGGAGCTCCTTGCAGTAGTCTTTGCTATTAATAAATTTAGATCTTACTTGGTAGGAGCAAAGATAATTATTTATACTCATCATGCTGCTTTAAAATATCTGCTCACCAAGAAAGATGCTAAACCTCATTTGAACCGCTGGATCTTGTTATTACAAGAATTTGATATTGAAATAAAAGATAAAAAAGGAAGTAGAAAACACTGTTGCCGACCATCTTTCGCGTATGCAAGTGACTAACGTGCTGGAACAAGAGATCAATGACTTCTTACGAGACGACATGCTCCTCATGGTCACCGACACAAACCCATGGTATGCAAATACTTGTGAACTACATGGTTTCAGGGTATGTACCCCCAGGCGAATCGAGAAAGAAGCTAGAAAATGAAAGCAGATGTCACCAGTGGGATGAACCCTACCTGTACCGGGTTTGTGCCAATGGACTATTGAGAAAATGCGTGCCTACTGCCGAGGGTGCACAAATCATTGAGAGGTGTCATGCAGCACCATACGGGGGCCATTATGGAGTTTTTCGCACACAAGCCAAAATTGGCAGTGCGGATTCTATTGGCCAACAATGTATAACGACACTAAAGAATTCATTCGAAGGTGTCGAAAATGTCAGCTGCAAGGCAATATCAGCTCCCGCAACGCCATGCCCCTTCATTTCAACCTCCAAATAGAAGTCTTCGACGTCTGGGGCATTGACTTCATGGGACCATTCCAAAAGTCGGGAGACTGTGAGTACATCCTCGTGGCAGTTGACTATGTCTTGAAGTGGGTCGAAGCGCTACCTTGTCGAGCAGCGGATGCAAAACATGCAAGAAAGATGTTTCATGAAGTGATCTTCCCTCGCTTTGGAACACCTAGGATGGTGATAAGCGACGGGGGCTCACACTTCATAGACAAAACTTTCAGAGCATTCCTGCGAGAACTGGGAGCCAAGCACAACATAGCTACTCCTTATCACCCCCAAACCAGTGGACAAGCCGAAACTTCGAACAAACAAATTAAAAACATCCTTCAAAAAATAGTGAACGAGATGGAAAGAGGATGGAAAGATAAGCTACCTGATGCGCTTTGGGCATACAGGACAGCTTACAAAACCCCCATCGGGATGTCACCATATCAGCTGATCTATGGGAAAAGTTGCCATTTGCCTGTTGAGCTTGAACATAGAGCTCACTGGGCAATTAAAACCTGGAACATGGATCTCAAGTCAGCTGATAAAAATAGGCAGAAACAAATAGCAGAACTAGAAGAATGGCGAGAAAAGGCATATCATAGTGCCAAGCTCTACAAAGAACGAACAAAGAGATGGCATGATCGAAGAATTCAACACAAAGAATTCAAGATAGGCGACAAAGTTCTGCTCTTCAATTCAAGAGTCAAATTGTTCAGGGAAAGGCAAGCTCAGAAGTAAATGGGACGGACCTTACACCGTCATCAACGTATCGTCACATGGAGCTATCACAATAGAAGACGATAACGGCAACATCTATAAGGTAAATGGCCAACGTCTCAAGGTATTCCTTGAACCCGAACTGAATTTCATTGATGAAATAAACATAATATCCTTTAAAGAGTTTATTAAAAACTTATAAAAAATATATATAAAAAATAATAATAATAATAAATAAATAAATAAATATATAAACATTTTTATACTTTACTACTTTATAAATAAATAGATGGTTGTAGAGCAATAGTGTTGCATTTATGAAATGCCCAAAAATGCCCCTATGATCTTTCCTTTCATGAACATAAAATCCTTGTGATCATAGGAATATTCTCTCATAAATGAATGATAGTGTAATCTTGAGATATTTGTACAAAAATCACACTTCAAATTACACTCAATCATTTTGATCCACTGCGCATCACTCTTGATCGTAATCAGGATTGGAATCCACACGATTTGAGCAGCAGTTACACAAAAGGCAGAGGCTGGCAGGTGGACCCAGGGGACCGACCGCCCCCGGGGTCGACCGCCCCCCAGCTAGCTCAAATAATGTAGATCTTTTTTGTACCTATTTTTAATTACTCCAGCATCGTATCCTTGGTTATGATCAGTTCATTTCCTCAATAGAGACCCCGGTAGAACTTATAAAAGCAATTCAAAGGCCTCTCTTCTCTTCACACCAAACCATTCTCCTCTCCCTCTCACACAAGTTGCTAAGCTTTCCCACTTACAAACTGTGATCATGTCTAGCTATGCTCTTTCGCTGATCCAAGCTCCCGGCTCCATCGCCAACTTAGACATAGTCCCCATCAAGAGAGCTCTTTTGTGAGAGAAGAAGCTCGTGCCATAGTGGAGAAGCCTGCTAGCCCTTCTACCCCCATCAACCAATGATGTTAGCAACATTTCAAGCTTGAAGTCCACGGCACGTTCCCGTGCACCTGAAAGAGGTGCCAAGAAGAGTTTTGCTGCCCGACCAACTACCGGCATTTTAGGCCTCAAGAGGAAGGCCCCTAGTAGTAGCGGGCTTAACAAACGTGCTGCCGTGATGCCCTCTTCATCCAGTTTGCCCTCTCTATCGTCTCCCACTAAGGACATTTGTTCTTACACCATTAGGGGAGTGCGCAAACCTGATGGAGGGTACGCTAAAGGCCTTTTCCGCAGAGGCGAAACACCTTCTAGGAATCCTACACCCTCTGCCGAAGCCTCAGGCGCCAGGCGCACTAGTCTTTAGAAAAATTATTAGAGGGCAGCCTAAGGGATTCTTTAGCGATAGTGAGGATGAGAAGCCTTCCAAAGGCCCAACCATCGCCTCACTAAATGATAGCATCAACAGCACGCGTCTAAATGTTGAAAAGGCATAAGCCCGCATAGCCGAGGACTCATCTTAGCGTGAAAGGACTTAGAGATGAATTAGATGAGATGCGCCGTAGCTATGGAGAGCAGCTGCGCAGGATCGCTAAAGCAGCAGGAGTTGAGCACGTTCTCTAAATATCTTTAGAACGCTCCTGCTATACAAATAATTAGGCACACCTTTTTCCTCTTCATGATCTTTTATTTTCCAATAATGTCCCCTTTCAGTGTAATGTGCTTATTTGATTTATTAATGGAAAAGAAGTTTTTTTATATTGCACACTTGTTTCTCTATATTATGAGTGTGGGGGGGAAGAACTCTTCAAAATTAAACTGCACAAGAACAAAAATCAAATTCAGTTTGTGCAAACATCTCCCTCTCTCTCTCTCTAATTTAAAAAGTTTTAAAAATAAAATTTAAAGAATGATGTCCCCTTTATACTTCATCAAACATGTCTTCCTATGTTCAGAATGTTTGTATACTTCTTATTCCTTACTAATATTCCTACAAGATTTATGAACATCATTTAGGGACCCCTTTTTATCTAAGTAATTGACAAATGAGATATAGCCAGATGACATGATGCTTACTCGTTCTTGCAAAGTACTTGGGATTGATTTTTATAAAAAAATTCAATTAGCATGTTTCTTGAATGATTAATAAATACCGTACCAAGGCCATATATGATTCTTTATGATGAAACCTTCCACATATGCCACTTATTTTGTGTTGAGTTTGGTCAAATTTTGTGACCGCTGTTGAGAGATGTTTTATGCTCACAAGATCAGAATTCACTTGCACCCACCAAATTAAGCCAATTCTCGCCCTGAGGATTGCGCAAAACACGCATCCATCCATCCACCAAAAATATGCCAACTCTTACACTACGAGTTGCGCAGTTTTCCTCCACCAAATAAAAGTGTTGTTTTTATCCAAAGAAACACGCACTCTTTATGCAAAACTTTACTCATCCATCATGATATCTCCTCATTCAAAATATGTCTTATGCCAACAAAAGATATGAGGCTATGCTAAAAAAAAGAGAGAAAATCTGTGCCAAGGGGCATCAGAAAATAAACGGGAAAGATGATCCCAAATACCCGTTCAAAAAAATATATATATATATAAATAGTGATAAAGTTCCGATAGCCCATATCTTGTCTTTTTCAAAAAGGAGAATCATGATGCATAGAGTATCAAAAAGATTTAGAATTAGGTTTCCACCTTCATATTCTCCACACACATGCACATTCTGATCTAAGAGTATGAAGCACTCCCTCCGGTATGGTCTGGGGTTTGGCTTGACAATATATGCAGGGTAAGTGTGTCTCATCATTTTCATTCCTACCTAAAACTCTAGATAAGCCTTTTTAGAGGTAGGATGACCATGTGAAGGCATTATTTTTATGCCTTAGTGAGGAACCACTTACATACATGAGCGATTTGAGAGAATCATTCAAGGAACACAAGCTATTCTTATGATTTTCAAAACCTTGCAAATACCCATGTTTCTACGCATGGACAAACTAAGCAGATTTGAATCCAGAATATTCCATTTTGCAATTACTCAAGATAATTTGGTAGACACATTGAAGTTCATAAATCCAGGTGCAGTTTGGAATAAACTGTATGCAGATCTTTATGAATAAGGAAAATGAACCCATTTGGTCCTTAGCACTTTACTCGAGGACGAGTAAAGGACCAAGTGTGGGGGAGTTGTTGGCGGTCCTTAACAACCAAAATATAACATCATTCTAAAAGCTAAAATAAATAGAAGGTAGGGCTTTTATCTAATCTTTCCACGAGTTTTGTTGCACATGTGACTTGCAGGTCGAACACATGGAAATGCATAAAAATCACCGAAAAGCGCACTTCCAGAAAACATATTCAGAAAAGGCTCAAATTAAGAATAAAAGAGAAAAGCCCATCAAATCATCAAACAGGATACATCCGTAACCACGGGGGAGGCCCAGGCCAAGGGAGCAACCGACCACCCGAAGACGGTGGCCAGTTGCCGCCTGCCAGGGACCGACCGCCCCCGGGGGCGGCCGCCCCCCACATGGCACTTCCCGGGACCAGTTTCAGTGTCAATGCTCATGGCGGTTCCCTGAAGTCGGTTTCACCTCCTTCCATATTTATCTACGCCGAAACCGACCTGTAGAGCTATAAAATGAGGCCCTCATCCCCCTCCATGAAGAGAACATGATACAATAGAGAAGAAGAAGGGAGTACCACCATTTTCCATTAGTGTAGCTTCTAGCTAGGCTAGTATAGGATTAGAGAGAGAGATAGAAGCTTGAGAAGTGATAGCGGGGTCGAAGCAGTTCTACCCTCGGTGGACGAAGTGTCGGACCTATCGGCTCTCACATCCAACTTGTACCTCTACAACCATCTTGCTACTTGAAGTAAGAGGTTTGTGATACATTTTAGTTTTGATCCATTAAGTGAGTTACTTTTATAGAGCTACTTGTTTGTGGGATCGTCGCTCGTTCTTAGGACGGGTGCTCTAGTTAGAGGACTCCTGATAGAGACGAAAGTTCCTAGATATCGCTAGAGTAGTAGTCGCCTTCGTAGACGTGGTGTCTAAGTCGGAGTCTACCTTTGTATGTTGCGCGCACCCATGGGCAGAGGGGTAGGTGGCTGGTGGTGACAGCCCTGTCCACTCGTATCTGAACTCCCCCACGCTCGGCCGTGGAATAGCGCTGATACTGGTATCGGCTGGGAGACCAGCTGCGTTAGTGGGCCTGAAGCAAGTAAGTAGTGGGAAAGTTATCTTCACTTAGTGTTTCCAGACTTAGTGTATCCTCTCCACCCAAGTTATCCCTTCTATCTTTTCTAGGGTCAACTAGCTAAGAGACCTCTAACATAAGCCGTTCCTTTGGGAAAATACGATACCCTGAATACTTTCGGGTGAAGTGCTACAATGGTACTTCCGTGCGCTTGCGAATTTTTCTGCTGTCGCTAAGAAGCGCCAACATTGCATATGTCTAAAACCTTCCACTTAAGCTATTTGCTTTGTATTGAGTTTTGTCAAGTCTTGTTGACCCCTATTGACAGTCTTATCATGCTCCCAAGATCAAGATCACGTACACACCACATATATGTGTTGCTTCTACACTGGAAGTACGCAACCACATGCCTTTCATCTCCACTAAATAAATGCTCCATATGTTAAAGTCATAGAAAATCTCTCTTAGTCATTATGCTAGTAGAGACAAAAGGCTATGCAAAATAAAAAGAAAGAAAAATGGACACAAGAAAGACCATAGAAAAGAAAATAAAAATATTTGAGTAAGTCTAGGTTCATAAATAAAAGAAAGGAAAAATGATAGCCATGTCTCTAAATTTTAGAGAGAGATACAATTTCAAATAGAGGAGCATTATAGTTTATATTTTTCACACACTTGCACATCTTGATCTTGGGGCATGACACTTCTCTCTTTGCATCCAAGATTTGACTCTACAACATATGCAAAGTAAGTATGCTATACTCTTTCATTCCTACCTTAAGCTCCACATAAGCCATTTTTAGAAGTAGGATGATAAAGAGAAGGCAACATTTACTTGATGCCTCG
Source organism: Eremochloa ophiuroides (assembly GCA_038502445.1). Taxonomy (NCBI): domain Eukaryota; kingdom Viridiplantae; phylum Streptophyta; class Magnoliopsida; order Poales; family Poaceae; genus Eremochloa; species Eremochloa ophiuroides. The sequence goes on from JAHLJS010000006.1 coordinate 47,681,384, forward strand.
GTAAGGAATCATACACCATTTGAGCGACATGAGAGAACCATATGAGGAACATTAAGTTGTCTTTTGCAAAACATTGCTAAAACCTCTAGTATGAAACTTGTAAGGAATGAGAAAAGTAGTGCTGAAGTTAAGCTGTTCTGTCTCTCAATCACCTAAGGCAAGGGAAAAAGTCATTAGCCCCATAACGGACTAAGGTAAAATGGATAAATTTTTATAACCAATTTTTCCATTCAAAAGAGAAGTATTTTGTTGTGCACATGGTATTATTGAAACATGAACATTGTAGCAACTCCTGATCCACCGACGCTAAGTTTAATTATTTGCTCGGGACGAGCAAAGGTTAAGCTTGGGGGATCTTGTTGATGGTGGATATACCCTAAAATTCCACATTCAAACACCGTCAACAGGCCTCGAATTCAAGGAAGATCAACATAACATGAACATATTTTTTTATCAATAACTAGTTCCACTTGTACTCTTAAGCTTGTGACTGCAGGGGAGATAAAACAGAGCAGAAATGAACACTTGGAGCCCAATATCGTGGTTCGGCCGAACCATAAATTTGGGAACCAAGTCACCACACTCCAACACATGACACAAGGGACCACATGGAAGATAAAAGAGCATGAGCCAAGCCCATGCATGGTTCGGCCGAACCATGTATGGAGCCCAACTGGCTCTGGTGATATGGCTCAATCCTCATGACACTCCACCCAGCTCACTTCAACCATCAGATCAAGTTATGTTTCTATTCAACGGTGGAGAAGCAAAGCACTAGGATTCAACGCGATAAACATGCACTCAAGGAGGAACCAACACTAAGGGACACTCTATGACAGATGGGGACAACATTGGTGGGCCCTACCTTGCCATAGGTGGTTCGGCCGAACAACCCATGGTGGGGTCAGGCCACCACCACACTCCATGATCTGTGGGGACATCTTCTAGAAGTCCCTGGCTAGGCCCACCTGCCATAGGGGGTTCGGCCGAACCAGCCCTTGTGCCCAGCCAGGTCGGTTGGCCTCCACCGACTTCCTACATGCTGTCCACGTGAGGAAATTGCTACTGCCGTCCATCCAAGTCGGTTATAAGGTCGGTTCATCCAAGGGCCAAGATGGAAAGGCACACGGATTGCTGACGTGGCACCCCCTCATCTCCCCTTATAAATAGAGGCTGCATCCACCCTCTCAAGACATGAATCATTCAAGACACAAGTGAAGAAATAGTGTAGTTTCACCTTTAGTAGTTGTAGTCTAGTGTGGGAGTTAGAGTTGAGTCGAGCTGCGCTCGGGGTCTCCGGAGTCGTCTGCTGGAGAGTCTGGTATAGCTCTTGTATCTTTATCTTTCTGTAAGACTTATCTATTTTAATATATTATATTCTTGCTTTACTCTACTGAGTCTTTACTTAGTATATTACTTTAATAGTATTGTTGTGAGTTATCATATTACTTGGTCGTTTTGCATTAGATTGTGATCCTGTAACCAGCTCACGTGTGTAGTTCATCGCCTGTCATAGGGTGCTCTAGTTGCCTTGATCACTGCTAGAGTAGTAAGGCTTAGTGTAAGCGTGGTGCTTAGACTAGATCTTGCCTTTGAATGCCGCTTGTCGCACGGATTGTTTGTGGGTGCTAGCAGGTGGTGACAGCCCTGTCTAGTCTTAGTATCCCTCCATAGAGAATAGCCGCTTCGGGTAGAGGTTATATCCCTACTGTCTCGCCTATCCCCTACATACCGGAAGTAAGATAGCAATCTTAGTGTACTTCGTCCATTTGATAGGATAGATCACAGGAGTAAAGTTTGAATCACAGGAACCTTTCTCACTCATTGTCCTCCCACCTAGCTACACTACACTAAGTTATCTTTTAGTAGTTCATTTGTTATCTTTGAATCATCACCTTCCTATCATACTTCGATTACCCCCTCTACACTAGTTATGCTAAGTTGAGATAGACTTAAGGATCTCTTTCTATTAATATTTCTAGCAATCGCTTTCTCTTGGGATAAAATAAATAACGATACCTTGAAATACTCCCGGGTGAAGTGCTACAACTGTATATTCTGTGCGCTTGCGGAATTATCCAATAGACATAAAAAATACCCTCAGGCACTTCTGGCGCCGTTATCAGAGATAGCCTAACACCCTGTCTCTAGTGATTGCACTAAGAAGTGTCAATAGGGTCTCGGGTCCCGGTGCCTCGGGTGTGTTCTAGATGCTTCTAATGTTCTCGTGATGATTGTTTCCTTGGCGGTTAAGTTACGTGGTAATTATGCTCTTTAACCCTTCCTTTATGCTTTTCTGGAATAGCCCCTGGAAAATACAGAACATGCAAAACTCCTGAAAACTGTCAGTTAAAACCCTAGACTGGTGTGTATTCATGTATCCTTTGGTGTCTAAACTTCTAATAAAAGTTGACGTTATCCACCTCAACACAACCTCATGTAACCTCTAGCCTAGACACCACGTCTACACTATCGATTACTACTCTAATCACATATGATAACTAGAGCACCTAATACAGGCGGAGATCCCATGCCAAGATGTAACAACTATACTAATCAGATATATAAAAGACATAAAGGCAAATGAAGAAGATAAATATTAAAGCATAAGTCTTACAAAAATGAGATACAAAGATATACCAGACCCTGAAGACTTCTTCAGAACCGAAGCGCAGCTCCGCTCTCCCTAACTCTCAACTAGAACTAATCTATTACATTGGAAAGTCTAGCCCTAATTCTCTAGAATTGAGAGGTTATCCATTCGAGGGACGCCTCTACGACTCCATCATGGTGCACTTGACTCGGGGGGGGGTCCTGGGTTCCTTATATGGGGGCACCTGGCCTAATCTTGGGCAAGCAATATGGTACTAAGTCTTTCCACCATGTGCACATAGGCTTTAATGGGCCAAATTCTGATTTAGGCTCAATTAACCCCGCAACCTTTAATTAATCTCGCAGGTCAGATTCTAGAATCTTTCAGTGTTTGTAAAATCCATATCTCTTTATTTCGGACTCCAAAAATAGCAAACCATAGGTCCATTTCGATCGTCTCGATGAGCTCTATGAAATGGTGAACTCCAATTCCTTATTTGAGATACTTTTAATCAGGTGAAAAATTGAATATCCCTTCATACCCTACAAAACAAGTGAGAACACCAAAACTCGTATAACTTATTAGAATCAAACCCTATAACTATATTGTGAATTGTTTTATGCCCTTGATTCATGTTTAGTTGATGGGTAAAAATGAGCAATAACTACCGTCAACAAGTTCCCCCAAGCTTACTCTTTGCTAGTCCCTTAGCAAAGCCAAACTTTAGCATATATCAAAAGTTATAACTACCCCTCACAAGTATTCAGTTTTAAACCAAGAAGTACTCAAGGATTCATGTTTAGTTGATAGGTAAAAATGAGCAATAACTACCGTCAACAGAGATCGTCTTTTGGTAATTTAAAATTTAAAAATCTGTGCACTTACAACTATATTTTGGGGCCTAAATAGTTTCAATTAAAAAAATTTGACTACAAGGTTATAGATCTTATCAGGAGCTACAATTTAGATATAAAGTTTGTCTTCATAGAAGTTCATATGAAAAAAATATGAGTTATGTTTGCACTAGATTTTGGAAAAAGAATGTGTGGGAGTATGAAATTTCCCAAGAAAGAAGATTGTGATCGATTTTGGGAGGAATCGATATCAATCGATCTTGAGGAAGATTGGATCAGCCAAATTCCGAGTAATGTCAACAGGCGTCCAAGATGGCATTTAAGGACAACATGATGCTCTACAAAAATGGGAAAGAGTAGGGTCCAAATTATCTTGTAGATAGGAAGTTTTCCTTTTAAGCCTACAGTAAGAAGTATTACACTAGGGCTCATGTCTGAACCTCAGGTATAAATATAAACTCTTGGCAATTGTGAAAAGGACAATCAACCAAATACAACATTTTGTTGATAGGAAGTTTTCTTTTTTTTATGCCTACAGTAAGAAGTATTAGACTATGGCTCATGTCTGAACCTCAGGTATTAATATAAAACCCTTGGCTATTGTGAAAAGGACAATCAATCAAATACAACATTTTTGGCGTAATACCAAACCCTTAGAAGTTGAAGTAAAGTAAATCTTGGCGAGTTTCTTCAACAAACAGGGCTACATCAGAAGATTAACCTCTGGTTTGCTTGTAAGTACCGTCAACCCCTTGTATTCTTACTTGTAAGGCTGCATAAGCTGATTGACCTCTTGTAAGGCATAGTATAAGGTTTGATTTGTTATTATTCATAAAAAGCTGCATCAACTGATTGGTCTTTTACGAACAATTACATAGATAGTTATTGTACAGTTGCATTGGTTAAGTCCAACCTCCATTTCTCGAATAAGGTCTAGTTATCGGCTCTATCTAAAGGTGTCATTTTCAGATAGATTCATTAAGTTATCAATTATACTAGTATATTTTATTTATATTATTCTCTCAACAATATTAAATTTCCTTATTAAAATCGATTTGGATCGGTCTCATATTCTTTAGATTCATTAAAGTCGATTTGCATATGAATAGTCAATTCATTCTCCATAAGAGGAATCTATCTTTGGATAGACTGTCTAGTCCAAGGCCGCTCATACTCTGACTTATTAAACCATATATTATTGGAATTGTGTGAGGTAACACCGATATGTTCTACTTTGTGTTACTGATAAGATTTATTTTTCTTGTCAATTGCAAGTCAAATTGACTAGCACGTCGATTTGAGTCGTCATTCAGGATCTATAAACTTGGGTGTTAAAGCTAAGCGGGATCTGGAAGGCTCCTTTTTCTTTCCAGATCCATTCGGCTTGCAGCGTGTTGAGCACATCAACGCATTTTTGTGGTGACAAATTGTTTTTTCAATCATTTACCGAAGTGTAATACGGAGGCGGACGCTTATAATAACCGCTTCGAAAATAATCAATTAACTAAGGCGGTTGGTTTAAGGTGCCCATCTCGGTTAATCCATTGATAGAGGTTGTTGTCGCAAGGCAAACACCTTGGTTAACTGTGGACTAATAGAGGTGGATGTATTATGCGACCCGCCTCCGTTAATGATTAACCGAGGAAGTCGCTCGGCTGGCGGCATTACCATGGATTAACCACAGCAGCCAAAAGGCATACCCGCCTCCATTAATAAAAGTGTATTGTCGCGTCAAATCATTTTTTTTAGTAGTGCTTGCACCAGCTTTGTATGGTTGCTTTACAACATCTCCTATCAAATGGGTTTTAATGAAATAGCTTCTCCATAGAAGCAGTTTTTTTTAGCATCCCTCACAAACACAGTTCCCAGAATGAAGATAGGCGAAGCTAAAAATACTAGTTTTTTCTAACAATTCTCTCTGCTATCTTTCAAACAATTCTCTCTACTATCTTCCTTGAAAAGCTGTTTCACCAAACTTTTTTTTAAAACAACTTTGGCTTCAGTAGTGATGCTGCTTTATGGAACAAAAGCTAAAAAAACGGTTCATCAGTGAATTAGATGAGCTGTACCAAACAAGCCATATGAGTTTTTTTTTTATATCAGCACTATGAGTTTGATCTGAGCCTAACTAGGGAATAAGATATGGCTCTTCTCTTTCCTTGCCCTCTTTCTATTCCACATGAGCAAAATGCCAAAATACTATTGGAGCTGCCCTTAGCCTCTGGTTTTGCGTTCACTGGGGCTACTCCAATATAAAGGCTTCAGAGGGAGGTATTGAAACGGTAGGAGCAGGATGCCAGGATGGTCTAGCACACTGGCAGTGGATACATTCTATTTTTTTTTAAAAAAAAAGTAAAGGAATAAACATCGGGCTTCATCCCTTGTGATCAAAAGAATTGGACCAATTGTTGCATCTATTTAGATCAAAACCAAATTTATCCAACTCAAAACTTAATTGTAGCATTATTTGGCCATTCAAAAGAAACAAAGAACTGCATAACTATTGTTTCTATCACACAACAAACTTGGAAGATTCACTCTTTATTTTTTCAAGCCATTTCAGCAATGCCCAGTCATGCAACCAGTGTGTTCCCGTGAACTTGGTCTTCCTACAGTGCTATAGGCTTTTTACTCTCTCTCTCTATGGGCTTCGGGCTAACGCCCTAGATCCTCCACTAAATCCTCCAACGGTGAGACTGAGTGTATTACTTTCTCTTAAGACCCCGACCTATCTATATGTGAAAAGCACTCTGCCAGAATCCTCGTAGTACTAATACTAAGTCGTGGCTTACAAGCTAGCCCCTACTCCTTGTTTGGGCAAGATCTATATGGTTTACCAACCTGGCATAGACACCAGATCCTTTTTATCAAGCGTGCAGGACCAGTGAAGAAAAAAGATTTGCAAAAACACACATGAAGTCCTACTAAAAAAAAAAAAGCTTTGGGTCCACAATATCAAAAACCATTTCATTCTTTGTAAGTCGTATGGTCCAACAAATGGTGGCACCTCCTAACAAAAAGTTATAGTTTGATTTGCCAGCCTATTTGTACCGTCCATGAAAAAGGATCGCAAATATTTAAGGGAGGCTGTAGACCTAGAATCAAATAATTTGCTTGCCAAAGGAATTTATTATAGGTACAGTCAAAAAGGAGGTGTCCAATTGTTTCATCTCTCCAACAACACATGATTTGTTCCTGCTCCAATTCCTTCTGGCTAATTTATCTTTGGCTAAAATCACTCTTTTCTTTAGAAACCACACAAAAAAAATAATTTCCCATGGCATCCTTATATGGTGGATTTCCTGCGAGACGCCCCATATTGACAACAAGATGTTTGTACATGAAATTTACTGTGAAGGAACCATTATTTTTCAAAAGCCAAAATAATATCCCTTGTAAACCAATGTTTGCAATTCCTGATACGAGATTATTCCAATAATCTGACTTGTTGCCTATAATATGCACGTATGAAGGAAACATTAGCAGGAACATTACTAATAGTTGAGGCCTATATGAGTACATGCATACAGGAGCATTGTTAGGAGTGTTCCCAAATCATATTGCAGATATATATGTTTTTTTTTCTTTCTCAATTCTAGATGAGGCGGTGCAGTCCACAGCAAAAGAAGAGAGAGAGCACCATTTGTCAATGCTAAGGAGAGTAATTAACTAATCCAGCGTTATTAAAATCATCTCGTGAAAACGCAACAGCTCATTTCATTTCCTCGATGTCTCCGGAAACGATCGATGGCAACCTCTGCGCGTACAGAGGCACAAACCAGTCTCTGGTCTGGCATCTAGGGATGGAAACGGACGGAAAAACCCCATTTCTATTTCTGTTTCTATGTTTTTTTAACGGAAACGGGATCGGTTCGGAAAGTATGGGTTTGGAAATGAAAACGGAATATACGGACATACGAAAACGAACAAATACGGACGGAGAGACGGAAAATTTAGTTACAATAATAAGATTAAATATTCTCAGGTATTGATGAACAAAATCGCAAAATAATATACACATACAAAGTTATCGGTCAAATAATCATTATCATGACATGTGTTAACATGTTAACATGCATAATTGGTGATTAGTATATTTATAAACATATAAACTTTTAGACATATCTCATATAGATTGAAAAACGGAATAGAAAGCGGAAGAAATAGGGTCAATTCCGTATAAAAACGGGATTTCTCGGAAACAGACGGAAAAGCACCTCTCCAATTTCTGTAAATACGGAAACGGGATCTACAAATACGGAAACGTAGGAAAACGGACGGAACAAAAGTAGAAAATAGAACGGGTCGGAACGGGAAAATTTCCATCCGTTTTCAACCCTACTGGCATTACATTCTTCGCCAGATGGAAGCATCCTGCTGCATCAAGTTGTCCGTGAAGAGGTATACACTGTCCCCATAGCTAAACTAGTGCCTAGCTGTGCAGTGCAACTAGCTAGGTACTTACAAATGAAAAAGAAAAGGAAAGATTATATATTTTGTATTTTGACATGGGAGATATATATATCATAAGCCTTGGCTGCTGACATGGCTTGTGATGGCGTTTTCTGTTCTACTAGTGCGGTTAGCGCCATTGCCCTCCGAGAGGTGAGTTCCTGCCCTGTGTTTCTTGATTGTTATTGTCGTAGCACATATTCACATTTGCGGAAACAGACTCGATCATTCGGCTGTCGATGGGTCCCGATCAATTGCAACGTACGCCTACACATGCCAAAGTCTTGAGTCCAACCTAATAGCCTATATATGCAACATTATATTAAAGTCTTTTCGCTACATGGTCTTGTTGAGCTTGTACACTTCCCGATCTCCATGGGCACCACAGGTTGAAATTTGGTGCTCGATCCCGTTTATTTTTAGTAGCGTCGGTACGATACCGTGACTTCACCGAACTTCTAGCTCCACACTGTAATCTGCTTGACGCTCCTACGGATGCTTGCCTGCCAACAATAATTGCATTTGCGTCATGTTATGTCAACCGAAATAATGGACATGAACATGTGTGAGCGAAGCTATATTGTTCTGGCGTATGAGACCATTTCTTGGCAGTGAAAGAGCAAAATGTTAACAAAGACCCTAAGCAGAAATATCAAAGCTTTGCCAAAGTTCAGAGTAACGATTTCATTTCATTTTTATTTTTACGAGCAATAATTTCATTTGATATAGATGATGGAATACACGACACTAGTACGACATTAGTTCGAAAAAGTCGATAATAACCCGACGCTTTCCTTTGAAAAAAAAATCATCAACGGGTCAGAGTCATTGAAAGTAGTACGTATCATGTATAATATGTTCTTTATTTCTAGGTTATACCTTCTAGATACTGTCGTAATTGATGGGTTGCTGATGCTAAAGTATTCGAGTAATCTGTTACAGTTTTTCAACGGAGCAGACACGAGAGAATGGGGACGAGTGAAAACGAAGTGGCCAAATGTTCAGGGTTTGGTTGGGAAGTAGCTGCCATCATGGTAGTCAGCGTGATTTTCATTCCGTTCTAGCGCGAATCTATCCATGAGAGTTGAATTTGTCATGCCGCATGCGCTGATAGAGGGGTCGGCGTTACGGGGTTTTTTTTTTTTCAAAACAGCAAATAGGTGAAGTTATTTCTCATCCTCCTCACAAAGAGATAGGTTACCATGAAGCTAATAAAAAACGAGACCCTTTACAATGATTGGAATTATTTACTATCGCTTTTAATCGTCTCTATAAAATAAAATATTCTGCTGATTTAATTCGTGAAAGGGTATTAGGGTCATGCCTGCCCACCCCTTGCTTCTTGCCGTCGGCCGTGTGCCCCCACTGTGCAGTCTGCAGGCCGCCGCCCTTGGCCCCTGCTCTGCGTTCCTGCATGCGTACACAAGCGCGACAAGGACAGACATGGCCGCCGGCCAAGCCATGCAAGCAGGCAGATGCCTGGTCGAGATTCCTCCACTCCGGCAAGGCCACGTGCCGGGCGCCACCGTCCTGCCCCTGGCTGAGTTCCTCTCCATCCCAACGAGCATGCAGCAAGGTAGAAGAAGACCAAGGTAGAAGATGACTTATTCACTAGATTGTCATTGACTTGTTCAAATTACATTAGATTCGTAATTTATAATCTAGGTTCAAATTGTGTATGTACCATTCTACCCTTTATTAAAAAAAACTACGAAAAAAAGAATTGCCATGTCTTTATTTGGGCATCCAAATCATCTCGATTTCAGAGACGATGGGAGGTGACGGGACGCATATGGACCCACCGATCATAGACACACTAATCGCCTCTCATCGTCTTTTTCCTCATCGCCTCTCATCGCTTCTCATATTCTAGGCGCATCGACCATAGACTCATCAATCGCCTCTCCAACCATTATAAAAGTTAGCTTATCACAGTTTTCTTCCTCATTTCTCTCTTTCAACCATGCATAAAGTTATTAGTGAAGTTATTTTACCAAATAATATTTCTAAAACAGTTCAATTTCGAAAAAAATTTGCTCATTAAACCATTTTCCAAAAAATAGCTTCAATTATGAAGCTAAACTATGTCAAACAAGAGGCTTTGCTCTCATAAAAGGGTTAGATTCATATTTGGAATGCAGGGGCCTTTGCAACAACTCCACAGAAACGAAAATCGTGTTGGCCTCGTGAACTACTGTATCCCTCCCAAATTATAATATATTTTCTTATTTCTAGATTCATAATTTTTAATATTTATCTACACATAACATATACGTAGATGTTATACTATTTATCTAGATATACCATATATCTAATAAAAATTATCAAAATGTCTTATAATTTAGAACAGATAAGATACTATATATGGTTCTATTAGTTTGTCTAGATTTTGGACGACGAATGTACAGAGAGTGGATGATCGGATACATGAGCATCTCCGACGGATCCTTACTAATCTAAGTATTTCCAATCTCCAATAAAGTAGTATTAGAGTTGTACAAATACACTACTCTCATGACGTTGCAACCTCAGTTGCTGCGATTTTGAAATTTGTAGTGAAAATCATATAAAAGTTAAACACTAGTAACTTACTAGAGTGTGAAATTCCCGCATAATTTATCCGTCCTATACTATGAACAGAGCCTGATGAAGGGAAGCAGAGCGGAAAAGACGACGTACCCAGAGGTTAGAGGTGGTCATGCTGGGGAGGCTCCGGTTCCTCCTAAACCTCGTGATCCTCACCGAGCCCCTCGGGGAGCCGTTCTCCTCCTCCTCCGAGGAGACCTCGCGCCCGTCGCTGGGCCTCACGCGGCCTCCGTGGTCGTCGCCGGCGAACCAGGTCGACACGGATGACGACGAGGAGGACGACGCCGGCGAACACCACGGGGCGTCGGGACCCGCCGAGTCGCGCTCATGCGCCGGCGCCGCCTTGGGCCTGCTCCAGGTCCGAGAGAAGAGTCCCACGCCGGCGCTCGGCGTCCGCGCCCACCTCGGCGGCCTCCAGCCGCCGGCGCCGGCGCAGCCGTAGTAGGGGCCCTGGAGCACGGTCTTGGGGGACGACACCGGTGGGGTGTCAGCCGCGGGAAACGACGGCACGTGCTGCAGCCGCGGGGGCAGCTTCAGCTTCAGCGGCACGGAGCGCGCCTGGTATTCAGCGTCCGCGTGGCCGCCGTCCTGACGATCGCAGCCGGCGCCGGCGTTGGCAGCGGCCGGAGTCCCGGCGGTGGGCGGCGGCACCTGCTGCAGCCGCGGGGGCAGCTTCAGCGGCACGGCGTGGTATTTGCCGTCCGCGTGGCCGCTGCCCTGACGATCGCAGCCGGCGCCGGCGTTGGCAGCGGCCGCAGTCCCGGCGGTGGGCGGCGGCTTGGGCTTCCCGGGCGCGTCCTCCCAGAGGAACGGCACGGTGACGGGCGAGCGGCGCGGCGGGGTGTCCGGCAACGCCGCGCCGCCGCCGCAGGCGCCCGGGTCGGCCACCCGGGACCGGGAGCGCCCGCGGACGGCGAGCAGCGCGGGGCACGGCGCCGGCGGCTTCCTGCATGGCGTTGCCCGTGCGTCGTCTGCGCCCATGGCTTGGCTTTGTTACCGGTGCTCGCACAACAGTGACAGTTGGAGTGGTGTCTCGCGCTCGCGCACTCTGGGCGTGGTGGATGGATATAAAGAAGCTCGCGGTGAGGTGAGTGGAGCACGGAGACGTCCGCGACACGGTAAATGCAGGGCGCGGAGGGGGCGGGAGAATCGGGGGAGTGGGAGAGGAGCGTCGTCCGACTCCGATGGTCCGAACGCGTGAGCGTGAGCGTGAGCGTGAGCGTCCCGGCCGTCCTGCATCATAGATCGAAGGCGCGCCATGAGTCGTGACGGCATGCGCGCGCGAATCGATTACAGCTGGGGTCCCGTTCCCGTCCCATCCCAGGCAGCCCAGTGGACCGTGGACCGACCGAGGATGGCTGGGCAAAGACGACAAAACCGACCAAGTATTCCACTTCCACCGGGACCGCGCGCGGACTGGGAACGCGGCCGGCCCGGACCCGGAGACCGGAGTGGAGGACGGCAGCACCGGAGTGCGCGGTTTCGTTGCACGAGCGATGCATGGAAGAAACGACCCTGTGCTGCATGCGTTCCACCGTGGCGGTGGCTTGCGCGCCTGCTGTCGCGTCCGCCGAATGCAGCCATGCTGCCACCGCGACTAGCTAGTAGCAACAAGTTTGGTAATGTAAAATTGTCCAACGCTCTAGTACAGTAAACGGAGAACAGCTCGTCCATGATCACTTAAACGAGACTTTTTTCAACACCAACGGCCATATCGTCGCGCACTTTAAATCGGGATATGCTGGGCATTCAGTCCTTTGATACCAATGTTCTTATACCACCGAGGAAGAAGTTCAATTGCTATGATTCAAGGCGGGCTATACGCAGATCAATAAATACACTAAATTTTTATAGATTATATATTAAAAATGCAAACACTTTTTCTTTTAAGCTAGATGTCGTCATGGCATTTGACTCTGGTAGATGGGGTTATGTGATAGAGGTTTCAGAGAGAGATCCACTGTTCGCTCATGGCTGGGGGCCAAGAGCCCAAGACAAGGGGATTCCTCGTACTATACCCTCTTCTTTTTAGGCTGCGTTTACATCCATTTGAAATTTAGAATTTTGACACTGTAGCAGTGAGAAATCTTTTCCAATAAGTGTCCAATCATGGCCTAAATAGGTTTAAAAGATTCATTTCGTGACGTACATGCAAACTGTGCAAATATACAAACATTTCGTCTACATTTAATGCTCCATGGATGTGCCGTAACATTGATGTGGCTAGTTGGAATTACAAGTTGGAGGGTATTTCAATAGGCCTTATTCTTGTCGTTGTTCCACCACTAAAGCTGTTAAATTTTAGAATAATAAATCTAATACATACAAGTGTTTGGACAAAGAATTTAAATCTAGCGAGCAACGTGGATTTCACCATAAAAACTTAAATCAAAATAATGAGCTACGCTCAGTTTGCTGCAAACTATTTTTTTTTCACTGAACAAAGTATCCTTTTGTAGCTAGCAATCATGTTAGATAATTGGAAAGATACATTGACTTTTTATATTACACAAAAAAAAAAACATTGCTTCCACTTTGAAGGACACAGCTCCCTACACACATACACACACTGTCTTTCCCCACGAAAACATCCAAATGAAATACCAGGCCATATACTACGAACAAAACATACATAGGTCGCTGTCACCAGTAAATCGTGGTGCGTTGCTACTTTCCCATGTCTGTCGTTGCCTTGTTTCCTACGCCGCTTCGGCAAAACAAATGGCGCCCTTCGTCCACGGCGCAACCTCCCCATCAGAGAATTTTGGCACCAGAGGACGACGTGCACTGGCCCACCTGCTTTTTACTTTTCCATTTCCCACCCCGGCCTGTACTTCGTTTTCATCGGCACAACTGACCCGTTCTCGGATGGATGACGCCAGGGTACTTTGACATTGCCTAGACGCCGGGGATATGCTCATGTGGCAGCTTGGCAGATCACGCTCACTTGGTCGGACGGCACTGTCTCAGGCTCTCAGCCGTAGGAAATTAAAACCACCCGCGGTTTTGGTGGAACGAACAACCCTGCTACTCCCTCCTTCCAAAAATAAAAGTCTCTAGAAATACATACTAAGTCAAACTTCATCAATTTTGACTAAATTTATAATATGTGTAATATTTATATCTCACAATGCGTTTATTATAAAAATATATTTAATGATGTACCTAGTGATACTAGTTATATATATTATATATATATATATATATATATATAAATTATTTCATACTCTCAGCGATGTAGTTACTTCCCTTGTCTATATCTCTAGATTTAGATTGTTTATGATCGCAAGAAATATATATCGACGAAGTATATGGTCATACTAAACCATCTAAAGTAATATGTGATTATACTTTTTTTGTTATCCATATAGTATATAGGTTATACTTTTTTAATATACTATTGCTGTGGTATTTTAGCAATATATTTAAAAGTATGGGCTTTGTTGAAAAAATTTCACATACTAAGATTTGAAGTATCTCAAATTAAGTATATAAACATACTCAAACTAATAAATTAGTATGCACGTATACACAATGTGCTTTATTGAAGGTGGGAGTAACTACTCCCTGGGAGTATATAAAATTCGTGGGGCCTAGATGTTAACGCCTCTACCATATTCCTCATCTGCCCAAACATGAAGTCCGCATCATGGAAAGAGGCCCCCTCGCCCACGCCATTGGGGAGGGACCGTCGTCGTGGGAGGCTCCCTTGCGGTCGCTGGTCTGGGAGGAGCTCCCTCGCTCATGCCTGGGGAGACCTCGCTCACGACCGCTAGGGAGGAGCTCCCTTGACCGCCCATCCACGCCGAGGAGGAGCGCCCTCGAAGCCGCCGGCGAGGAGCTGACCGTCCGCGACGAGGACGAGAACCCTCGAAGCCACCGGGGAGAAGCGCCTTTGGCAATGTGTTCGTGGCTTCGTGCCATGGAGACCTCCCTTGGCCTGTTTTTGTGCCTAGGAGAAGCTTCCCTCGGGAGAAGTCCGAGGGCCGCTGCATCGCGCCGCCGTATGCGACGAAGAGGAGGAGGAAAACAGAGTAGACGGAAGGCAGACAAAAGATGGAGCGGAACTGGCGAAACCATGTAATCGCGGTTTCACGTTTTCGTGAAGAAGTATGAAACTTAGTCACGTGGTGTCAGGATTCAACAGAGTAGAATTGAGCTCTAAGCCCAAAATTCGTCTTCAACTTAGCTGGAAACATGCCCTACACACCTGATCTAGATGTGAAATAGCTGGCACTCCATCTGCCATTTTCTTATAAGACAAAAGTTTCGGTGAATGGAAATTTGTATGACCCAACCTCCCATGCCAAAGCCAGGCTTCATCACTGATACTTGTAAGAAAACACACTGGTGCTGCTATTTTCAATTCAATCTTTTACAGTCCTATTCAGTTTTTTGTTTACTTTCATGATCAATCTAAAAGGATTCTTCTCAGAAACTTCTAGCATCTCATCATCAAGGTACAATTCTATGCTCAGTTTCAGTTAACTGTCCTAAGCTTATCAGATTGCTTCTTAACTTAAGACTGAAAAAAAAAAACTTCAGTTAAGACCCACTGGTCACCAGTTTTGCACTGAAAGAGAATAGTATGTCAAAATACCACACATCTCCTGAAGAACTCCCACAATCAGTAAGATGCAACTCTACCATCGCTCGTCCTTCATGTAGATAAACACCCTCCCCCTTGCTTTCTGAAACAACACCACCTTGATTTTGAGTAAACATGAGTGCATGTGGCTCCTTTGCACCCTCTGCACGAACATAGTGAGCCTCCTCTTTCTTCTTAGCTTCAGGACATCTATTTGCATAGTATCCAGTATTGTGACACTTGAAACATTTTATGTGCTTTTGTCTTTGCCTCCTCCTTCTCCATCTCTCCTAGATGAGTCACCACGACCACCGTGGCCCCGACCTCGTCCAAGACGACGCCCTCGGCCGCCATTGTCACGAGATTTCCCCCTCTTCGAGGAATCACCACCGTCTCATCTTCTATGTCTCGCCTCCCACTCAGCCTGAGTGAGTAACAGCTGACCACTGTCATTCTTCACGGACCTAGCTCCCCGCCGTGTCCTCTCAAACGCCTTGATCCTACACACTGCTTCGTCAAATGCAATTGTCTTCAAATCAAAGAATTGTTCGATCCCGACCACAACTTTTAGGAATCTGTCGGGCACGGTGTCGAACAACTTCTTCACCAACTGCCGAGTCCTTCAACGTTCCACCGAGGTTGTTGTATCTAACTGACATTGTCGTCAGTTTCCCAGCAAACTGATCAATCGACTGCCCTCCATCATCTTTAGTGCATCAAACTCCGCCTTCAGTGTTTGCAACCGTGCATCTCTCACAAGAACCGCACCCAAGAATCCGGCTTCAGGAAATCCCAAACCTCCCTCCCTGATTTCTTCTTTGCAACTTGCATCAATAAATCATTTGGCAAACACTAGAATAGATGTGCTCACAAGTCACACCTTATCTTTGCCGATCCTACACCTCTGTCTGCACCGCCGTTGATGAGCCCTCCGACGGCTCCACCACCTCCCACCAACCCTACTCCTCCATGATCGCCTACACCCAGATGCTCTAGCTAGTGAAATTCGACGATGACCGTGTTGGGAATACCTGATGATGTCCCCCACTACTTCCTCCTCGACCTCCATCACCGCCTCCACCCGAAACCGACATGGTTGAACACCAGATGCGATTGTGGACACAAGAATGCATGATCTATGGCTTTGATACCAAATGTTGGATAAAGGATCGAAGTGCTTCATGAAGTGGCTAATCCTAATCGGAATCGACACAAGTGTAAATATGCACTGAATGAACTGAAGAACAATGCAAAAGAGGAACTGTCACACGACCAATGACAAAGCTATTTTCCTCAGATCTGTGTGTTCAGTACATAATGCTTACAAGTGGTCTAAGCAGTTCTAATCGAAGCTTAGTCTAGCTACTTATACCAGTAGCATTTACACACACACACCCTGTAATAAACAACTACATATGCAAAGGCCTGAGACACTGAAAAACAATAACTGTAGAAAAGCAAGATGTGCATGCGTGGGCGCGATCACCAATTCCCTTCTGATGCAGTTTGAACCCATGTTCCCACCAGCATCTCTGCACCTGACACGTCACAACTTTGCCGACTGATAAATCATACTCAGGGTTAATCACAACAGCCAGTCTGCATCGCGCGGCAAACGCCATGTACCCACGCAGCGAGCAGGAGCTCGTCGCGGCCGTGGAGGTGGCAGCAGCGGCTAAGCGAAAGGTGAAAATCACCACAAGGCACTCGCACAACTTCACCAAGCTCGCGTGCCCCGGCGGCCGCGAGGGCACCATCATATATAAGCACCCACTGGCTCAACCGGACGCTTTGGGTCGATGCCGAGAAGCGGCTCTTGACTGTGGAGAGTGGCATGGTCTTCAGGGATCTCATCGAGGTCGCCGCCGCCCAGGCCGGCCTGTCGCTGCCACACTCACCGTACTAGAACGGCCTCACTATCGGCGGCTCCTCGCCATCGGCGCACACGGGAACTCCTTGTGGGGCAACGGGAGCGCCGTGCGTACGTGGTCAGGCTGAGGATCGTGACGCCCGCGCCGGCAAGCCAGGGGTTCGCCGTGTCGTTTGCAAACTTGGCGAGGACACCCTGATGAATTGGACGGAGCCAAGGTTTCCATCGGCGTGCTTGGCGTCGTCTCTCAGGTACGTACAGTCGTACACTGGTAGGTGACTGGTCGAGATCAAAAGACAAAAAAGCAGTGGACCTATTCCGTTGCTTGTTACGGCCGTTGTTCTGCAGCTGCTGTTGCTGCTGCATATATTTTACCAACTGTGTTGGATGTTGCTTCAGATACCCACGCATTGCGTTCTTGTCATTTAATTACCACTACTACGTGGTCATTAGTAAAGAATGCAATGAAGCGTGGCTCTCCCTTTTTTCCCCTAAAAATAGCTCTCTGTTTTTTATGTTAAAAAAGATTAGTAAAAAAAAAAAGAAAGCTAACGCTCTCTCGAATTACTTGTCAGCCTCCATTTTTGCCATTCAATGGAAACATATATAATTACAAGAGTTCTCAGTCTCTAGGTTACCGCTAGTTTTCAGTGAGCTTCAGATTGGAGTTTGGAGATTGGGGCTTAATATCAGGTCGGTTGTTTTCACTATATATGCAATGAGAAAGCCGAGGAATTATGCCAGCCCACCGGCCCGGCGATGGTCGCGTGTCTGGGGACGTGACAGGCAACCGTGATATTCTCTCTATTATTATTTTTTTAAAACTTGTCTTATTCAAAAAATTATGTAAATATAGTAAAATTTAAATCATTCTTCCAAAACATTTATTAATAAAGACGTTAGAATAAAAAGATAATACTTACACAATATTTTGAATGAAACGAGTGATCAAAATTATGGTAAAAATTCAAATATCTTATAATTTAGAACGGAGAGTGTAGAGACCCTGGTGATAATAGCACTTTAGACGATCAACGCCTTGTATCTAATCAATACTCCCTCCGTTCCAATGTATAAGTCGTTTGACTTTTTCTATCGTCAAATTTGATCATTCATCTTATTTAAAAATTAGTGCAAAATATCACTTCTTTTGTTATACATTGCTTTATTAATAAAAGTTCTTTGAGAATGATTCAAATTTAACTATTTTTACGTAAATTTTTTTTTAATAAGACGAGTGATCAAACTTAGGATTAAAAAAATCAAACGACTTATAAATTAAGACGGGGGAGTAACTTATTGTTTTGCAGGGCCCGCAGGTCACTCTTGTCTTGTGTTACAACCTCGATCTGTTCAAGCGGTCGGTCATGTTCCTGACGCGCAACAACGTGGACCTGACCTGCGCTCCTGAGGTGGCTGCCGCACCAGCGCAAGGCCTTCTACCGCAAGGACGATCGTGGCGTCGATGTCTCCACGCCCGGCGACGGCCTCAACGACTTGCTCTTCGCCCGGTGCCTGATGGCGGCATGGAAGGTGGAGCAGGAGCGTACGGCTTCACCAACGACGGGGTCTCCTTCACAGGGTACCCGCCTACCCGGTCTGGTTGAATTCCAAAACCGCATCCAGGCGGCTGGAACATGCATCAAGGGCGACGCCTCAAGCCTGCCGCGGACGACGGCGGCGAACTCCTGTGCTCGTGGGACCCCAGCATCCGTGGCGACATGCAGGCGCTGCGCGACCTCAACCTGCGCGCGCGCGTTCTTCGGGCTCGAAGCCAAGCTGGGCGTGCTCATGCGCTACGTCAAGGCCTCGTCGGCGTACCTCGCTCGGACAGGTACGACCCGGACGGGATCTTCTCCAGCGAGTGGAGTGACCAGGTGCTGGGCATCAAGGGCAGTTCCAGCATTGTCGGGCTGCCGGCATGGGCTGCGTGCGCCATTGAACGTCTCTGCGTTTGCTCCGAGGACTCACACTGCGCGCCCAAGGGATATTTCTGCCGGCCAGCTGATGGTTAAGGTTTACAAGGAGGCCAGGGTCTGCACGTTCGATAGGAACGCCAGCAGGCGCTGCGGTGGCGTCGTCGATGAACTGTCAACAACCAGTCAATCGAGGCAGAGTAGCCGACTACATGCCTCGTTCTACGTACTTGTATACTACATTATCATTCAAGTATTAATCAGAATCAGTACCGCTGCACAGATCAACACACACACACATAGAATGGAGGGAATATTTTGTATCCGAGCATGCAGGCTCCAAACGTCCAACATATGCAGACAACACTCAGTGTTAAGGTGTTTTATATATACACTAGATAGCGGGACAACTAAACATTTATTCTAAAAACATATGGATCACACGATAAGATCACTAGTACAGAAAAACTCTATACAGGTGGTTGCAAAGATATTTTTACAGGCATTTTTTCAAACCGTCAGTGGGAAAGACCAGTACAAATCACAGGCGGTGGTTTAGTTTGTACTGGCGGTTTTCTTAACCAAACCGCCAGTACAAATAGGTTTGTACTGGCGGTTTTCTTAGCAAACTGTCAGTACAAATCGGTTGTACTGGCGGTTTTCTTAGCAAACCTGTAGTACAAATATTTTTCGGAAAAATAGAAATCGGGCACAAAAAATAGAGAAATTTTTTTTTTAAATAAGGGGAGGCAGCCACCGGCCAGCGCCCGCCCGTCTCCGTCGAAGTCGCAAGTCGCAATACGCGGCCGGCGGAATTCGAACCTGCAACCTCGGCTTCGCGCGTACCCCCCTCTAACCACCCCACCCATAGCTCACTTGTGTCTGAATAGTATTAAGTTCGCCACGTATTGTTACGTAAACGATAGAAAACTGATTGTTTGGGGTCCTAAACGAAGTCAAATAAAAAAGTTGTCAACTACAAAGTTGCATAACTTTTCGAGATCTACAACTTTCATGTAGACAGTTTTTTTATCCGAGGCTTTTTTCAAAAAGTCAAAATTCAAATTTCAAACTTTGATCGTATTTTATGTCAATAAGATGATTTCAAATAAAAAAATTTCAACTACAAAGTTTCATAACTTTTCGAGATCTACAACTTTTATGTAGACAGTTTTTTCATTTGAAGTCATTTGAAAAATCAAATTTTTAAAATTGCCACCGATTTGTACAGGCGGTTCACTTAAGAAACCGCCTGTAAAAATGCTCCCATTTCTACAGGCGGTTCTCTTAAGACAACCACCTATACAAATTAGTTTTCTACAGGCGGTTTTCTTAACAAAACCGCTTGTAGAAATGGTGCATTTATACATGCGGTTTTCTTAACAAAACCGCATGTAGAAATCGATTTCTACAGGCGGTTTTAGATTTGGGCCCATCATTTGATTTCCAGTGACGTTCGATAATCAAAACCGCCTGTACAAATAAAAGCGTAGCGCCGGCGTAGAGCTTTTGTGTACTAGTGGATAATAATAACGTGAAATCAAATACTAACATTAAAGTAACATTTTATGAAAAAAGCAAAGTTCGTGAAATGACAAGGGTGTTGGTGCTCTTATGGAAAAAGCAAAGTTCGTGAAACCACACTCTCATAGAGAACACGGGTCCCAGTTGGTGCTCTAGTTCATGATGTTCATCAAGATGTGATATGACAAGGGTGTCGTGTGTTTGCCAGGCCGATTTCAAGAGAATCGCTTGCGAAAGAGGATTTCAATATACAGACAGCATTGAGTCTCTAATGAAACATTTGAGAGTGCCATACCTTGGGCTAGGCTGAAAGTCAGGGAAATAACAGTATAAGTACTATTAATTCAATCGTTTCTCTTAAAATTTAGTAAAATTTAATTGTAGAAGTACTTCTAAGTAAACAAATGTGAAGAATTCGTAATAAAATGATGGATCACTCACGGCAAACAATGATTCAACAAAGTCATGGTTATGATGAATTTGCATCCTTACCCGCTTCACCAAACTAATAAATCATACAATTCCTGGCCAGAAGAGACCTAGCCTAACGATTACACTCACTCACCTTAAGCATCATCAAGAATCAAGATGGTAATGGAACAAGTGCACCATAAGGATGACCGAAGAGCACAGACCTGCTTAAGCGAGATAGGGAACATGAGCTTCCCTGACACCTCCACTACGTGCACTCCTCCATGATGCCCCCGAAGGCTTGGCAGACGCCAGTGCATGACATCACGCCTTGAGGGCTGGCCACCAGCACTCCGATGCTTTGATCGTCACCAACATTTCTCGCAGGAGGTCATGGGGAAGCTGCGACCAGCTGCTCTAATCCATCTTCTCCAACAGCTTCGTGGCCACCACCCGTGATACCGACGGATCAATGAGTCCTGGACTGCAAGTTGTGCCGCGAGATGCTCCCAAACTTATCCCTCGTGTCCTGAATCGGGCTCTTGAAAGACATCTTTCTCCTGCACCATGGAAGAACAAAGCCTTCTCAAAAATGGAAAAAAGAAGTATCAGCCACTAATGTGGGAAAGCAATGCAATGGAATAGGTTGCATCTAAGTGCCATAATAACAAGACCAATCCTCAATGCTTGGCTCAGTCCTTGAGGGCACAGGAAGATTACATGGATGCCAAAAATCATGATGGCAAAAATTGATGCAGGCTATCACTTCAAATAGCTAGAAACAGTGGCATGAGATTCACTGGAATTAATTATATTGCATCTTGTGAAGAGGTCTAATCCACCCATCCTTTGATCACTGCTATCAGCCGACAAATTAAAACAACCAAAATATGAGGCGACAAAACAAAATCTCTTCAAAGACCAAAAAAAAACCAAGCCTTGCTACTTGAAAAATATTTTCACAAACCGGTAACAATGCTTGATAATCATTAATTAGTGCACAGGTCACACTCACACCTGATTGTCAACATGCAGCGAAATGGTAGAGGCTGGTCAGTGACACAGCTTATGGGTACTGATCTGCAGGAGATCCCAACCTCTATCAAGTAACGTGACCACAAATAAAAATTATTCCATCACCTATTAGTAAAGTGAATTATAGCTTCAAGAAAAATTAATACAAATAGGATTACCATGAATTCATGCTAATCAAGCTATGTATTCTTCTATCTACAAATGAATGACAGACTTAACACTTCATTATCAATAGAAGTTGCCCTCTGAAATAAGAAAATCAGATAAGCTAATTATTAGAACAGAGAAGTTGTAGTAAAGGGGCTATGAACCATCTTCTACGATACAATGAACATAAATTAAGCAACTGCATGCGGAGATGGGCGAGATTTGCTGCAGCTGCACGCAGTTCCATTGCATCAGCGGCGAGATTTGCTGCAGCTGCACGCATTTCCAATACATCAGCTGGCCATTCTTTTCTCCTTTGCATGTTCGACAATAGGAAAATACACCGTCCATCAATTTAATTTAGTAATGATGAATCTTATGACTTGGGAGACAAACATGAGAAAGGCCAGAGGAGGAGGGTGTCACGCACCTGCTAATGCTGGTGCCGAAGGGGGCCCCTCCAGCTGTCATGACCTGCTCCCTAGAACCGATGGAAAAGGGCAGCAGTGCCACCACTAGCGAGCAGGCCTGCTACTTCCGCTCGGGGATCAGACGCCTACTGCAGGAAGTTTCCACGACTGCCAGAGAGGAAGGAACAACAATGGCCGCTGGAGAGGGAAGAACGACGATGGTCGCCAGAGAGGAAAGAACGACATAGAAGCAACATTTTACTAAATAGTATATTTGGATACAAATATTGTTGTTTGTTGTCTCCAAAATAAAAATAATACAGTAGATAGTTGGAGCCATGAAAAGCAGGCGACAGGTAACCTTCAAAAGTGCTATTTAAAATGATGTTGTTGCCTTTAACCTTTCCAAAATATATAAAGCACCCATTGAAAAAGCTGTGCATATAATCTCAAGGGGATGCCACAAAGAGTTATTGGCTGTATGCTTCCATATGTCAGCTGCTCAGTACCCTTACTAATTCTGTAGGTTTTTTAATAGTTGGAAAGTCCATTCTTTTGTTCCTGACCGGTTTGCATATGCGGTCACACTATTAGAGCATAACACCTAACACATGAGGCAGTAATGTCTGAAAAAGATACATCTTTAGTTTGATGTTTAGGGGAGTTATGATTTAAAATCACATATAGATATAGCAGCTAGCCAGCTACACTAAACTTGATTAGACTTGAGATTATGGCTTCATGATGATTGATCTGACTTCCGACGAGACAAATTTATATGAGAATTTGACTGTATCTCTTTTTTCTTATTGTTTACAATTTTGATTGGTTCCTAACTATATTACTCGGTTCTGTAGCTTTAGGTGTGAAATTTAGGCCATAGCCCTTGCTATTGTGCTGCCATTTTCAAATACAAAAATACTTTGGATTGTATCAGTTGTAAACTATGGATTCTGTTTTATGCAACAATACATTTTCCATCCTGTAGTTTAATCATGTAGCAGTACCCTTGAAAAAGAGTAAATAAGTTGTGTGATGCCTCGTTATCGCGCATGATTGCATATAACAGAAAGTTCTGCCAACAAGTCATTAGCTGTTGTAGAGATATTACCTGCTTGGACTTGGATGCAGCTTGTAGGAATCAGGATCTCCAGTATCTCCTTATCAGGTTCAGTCCATACCTTGCTTGCATGTCCATCTCTAAATCTCCATAAACTCCGTTAGAGGAATCAAAGCTTCAGGTTAAAAAAAAAGAAAAGAAACATAAAAAAAGAATAGAAACCTCTTCTGTTTCATGACGGTGACTGAAAGGTAGTAGGTATCATTTTTTCTGTCTATATAAGGAAACTTAAAATTTCACTATTTTTTTTATAACAGAAACCAACAATCTTGCCGCAATATCATTGCTACCTCATTATTGAACTTCTCAAAGTCTAAACAGAAACAAATATAAGCATGCATGGCCATCTGTCGTACACATCTTGTTCATATAGCATTCATTTGAAATGGCGTCAATAGCCTGGTCTAGCTAACACCCAATCAAGGCATGAAATAGCTGAAAAGCAATTCAAAAAGAAGACAGGACGGGAAGGGGAGCTTCTAAATTGAATAGGGATTGTGTGATTTTGATCAGGGGTACTCAAAACAGAGTATTCGTCGGGTCCAATACTGGTGGTATTCAGCAACATAGGTAGAGGATCCAGCATAGGCAGAGGAACCAGCACATGAAAATTAACCAATATGTACAAGCTTGTCATAGCCAAAGAAGGTAACAAGAGAACATGCCATTTTTTAAAGATAAACATAGTGAAATGACCGGTATTTGGTACCATGAAGGCAAGTCCGCTTCAGTCTTAGTCTTTGGTTTTATCTTTTCTATGAACATAGTGAAATTTTTTATCCTTTTATAGCTCGTTACCTCATCAGCCTTAGTCTTTGGTTTTATCTTTTCTATAAACATAGAGTACAGGAAAACTCCAGGAAGGGCAACACCGGATCCTGAAAGCAAGAAAGAAAAAAATTACAGCACTGACATAGATAAATTAGATGGCCAGTAATTGTTATTCGGATTATTAAGAACAGAACAACAAAAAATATCTCTAAAAAATCTAGTGCCCAAGAGACTGTAAAACTCGGTGCAGACCTGCATTAATCATTTAGTCCTCCTAATAGAAAATCAAACTACATATGTGATGCTTGTGTTCAAACTTCCACTGACATTGTGCAGGGATTGTGCAAACTCACTCGTGAAGGGCGCTGGGGCAGGGAGGATGATGATGAGCTTCCACCGGGCTTGCCTCCCCCTCCTCCGGCTGCCACACTGCGACATCTCCGCAGGCCATGTGCTCCAGGGCGCCCCTGGGGACCGTGGGCCGGTGAGGGGCTCGCCCGCGCCAGCCACGTGATGCAGCGTCGGCCTCGCGGACGTTGGTGGGAGCGCATCCGGGCGCACACACGCTCGCGGTTGCGACGATTGCGATATCGCAAGGCGAGGACCTCGCGGCGGCGGCGGCGAGTGAGGGCCTGGCAACGGCGCGGCCTGGTGTGACTGTGCCGTGGCCTTGTCGCAGTCATCGTGGTCCCCGGCAGTAGCCACCGTCGCGAGAGGTTGCGGCGCGGGCGACGTCGCAGGCCGAGGGGCTCGCGGCGGCGGCAGCGGCGGGCGAGGGCCTGGTGGAGGGTGGAGAGGAATCGTATCGCTGGGTGGGACCTTTGGGAGGGGGCGAGAACAATGGGGTGTCGTAGGGGGGAGGCAGACGGAAAACGAAAATAGATGTCGCACCAAAAATTTATCTCCTCTTTGGTCTTATTAGTTATAGATATGTTGGACGTTTGTAGCCTGCATGCTTGGATACAAAATATTCCCTCCATTCTAAATTCTAAATCATACTTCGTCCTATATATTAATGTTGCCTGAATTTAAGAGGAACTTAGACAACAATCTTGTACCAATAACTAGTACAAATAATATTTATGACTTATTATTTGTCTTTATTGTATCATAATATAGTAATTTTTTGGTCCTTGTCTCACTATAGAAAATAATTAAATTGTTAATTATTTTTTTGCCAACACCGATCTAATAACTAGTACAAATAAATTATTTATGACTTATTATTTGTCTTTGTATCATAATATAGTAATTTTTTTTGGTCCTTGTCTCACTATAGAAAATAATTAAATTGTTAATTACTTTTTTGCCAACACTGATCATATTTTGTCAAATTTGTGATTTTATCTTATAGGCTTTTTAATCTCGAATAAAACAATGCAGATTATGTCTGCCTAAATTGCAATGAATTAAAACTGTAATTTTAGTATAAAATATATGCTAGTGATCGTCTGAAAAAAAAAACTTAATGTCACACACCTAAATTTTACTAATTCCCTATAAATAGGCACCTCAGTGCAGGAGGGAGATGCTGCGGCGTGGATGGACCTCACCTTCGTCATCTGTAGGGACAAGTCGACGAAGATGCAGCTACCCTGATACTACAATTTCTATTCCCTAAAATTTAACCATTGGTTTTCTGCTACGACACTGGCCTCCCCCGAGTGAACATTCTCGAAGAAGTGCCCAAGCTTCCCCTTACTTTTGATTGGAGCCCCTTACCGGGATGCATGTTCTGGCAAGGGCCAAGCTTTCGGTCGGGCGATGATGAGGAGTGGTCATTGCAGAGATGCAGCTTTGAGACTGCCTCCTCGGTTAATGTGAGGAGCATGACTAGGGCGTTCCCCACTACTACATAAACGTTTTTTAGGTGGCTGGTAACTATTTGTAGCCGCAGTTTTATCAGTCGCACCTAACCAACCGTGGCTGCAAACGCCCTACAAATGGGTTTGTATGGACGGCTGATGATTTGTAGGGGCGGTTGAATATTGAGCCGGGCAGTTGAATATTGAGCTGCCTCTACAAATCATTTTCGAAAAACCACAAAATAATTAAAAAATAGCAAAATTAATATTTAAATTTCGGGAGGACCACCACCGATCAGCCACGTATCCACTTCACACTCCTAGCATTTTTTCTCGATTTTTACACACTTTGCATCGCCCGGGATTCGAACCGGCGACCTCGCGCTCGCGTGCGGGAGCCTCTACCACTACCCTCAGTGTCACTTGTGTCCAAATTGCATTTTCTTTTCCCACGTATTATCAAAAACTGAGTGTAAATTGGTTATTTCGAAGCCCTAAACGAACTCAAATGAAAACGTTGTCAATTACAAAGTTTCATAACTTTTCAAGATCTACAACTTTTATTTTGGTAGTTTCTCCATCCGAGGTTGTTTACGAAATTTGAATTTCAAATTTTAAAACTTCAAACGTACTTTTGCTTGATAAGATGATTTCAAATTAAAAAGTTGTAAACTACAAAATTTCATAACTTTTTGAGATATACATCTTTCATTTTGTCTGTTAGTCCATCCGAAATCATTTAAAAAATTCAAAATTCAAATTTTTGAATTTCAAACGTAGTTTTCTTTGAGAAGATGATTTTAAATAAAAAGTTGTCAACTACAGAGTTTGATAACGTTTTGAGATCTACAACTTGTATTTATATAATTTTCCTATCAAAGGTCATTTTGAAAAATTCAAATTTTAGTATTTAAGTTCTAATATTCGGCGCTATTTGTAGGGGCGGATGAACATACACTACTAAAAAAAATCTTTTGCGAGACGTTTGACTTTTCTTTTCCGAGGAAGTCAGGAAGGAAACCGCCTCGCTTAATGCCAGCACTAACCGAGGCGGTCACTTTTTATTAACGGAGGCGGTTACCGATAACCGCCTCGGAAAATAGATTAACCGAGGCGGTTATTTTATTTATGGAGGCAGTCATGAAACAACTGCCTCGGAAAATAGGTTATCCAAGGCGGTCAAAAACCAACTGCCTCGGTTAATCATGGTCGAACCCACTAGCAATGAAAAAGCCCAAACCGGCCCGATAACAGTGTCTGAGTATATATACGTGACTTAGGGTTCACTACTCCACCTCTCTCCCTAAGCCGCACAGCACCGGCCACTTTCTCTTTCTCCACCTCTCTCCCTCTCTCCTTCCCACGACCCAACCTCCACCTCCCTCAGGCGGCGCGGCGAGCAGGGGTCCGGAGGCGGCGGCACGGTGAGCGGGGAACCCGCAGGCGGCGGTGCAGCGACCGCGGGCCCACAGGTGGGGGCGCGGCGAGCGCGAGACCCGCGGCGGCAGCGCGGCTCGCTGGGTCCTGCAGACGGTGGCGCGGCGGGCGCGGGCCGCGCAGGAGGGACGCGCGGCTACCGCGGGCTTGGCGGCGGCGCGCGCGGCGAGCGGGGGTCCCGCAGGCGGCGGCTCGGCTCGCGCGGGCCCGGCGGCGGCGCGCGCGGCGAGCGGGGTCCCACAGGCGGCGCCCAATCCCGTGGTGCCCCCTCCCTTCCCGCCCTCTCCTCTGCACCCAAGCGGCGCGGCCGTGGCAGCACGGTCGCGGCAGCACGTGGCAGGGCTGCCGGATCCGGTGGCGTGGCGGCCGGATCCGGTGGCCAGGATGCCGGATCCGGTGGCGGGGCGGCTGGATCCGGTGCGGCGAGCTGCGGCGGCGGCGGCAGCCCGTGGGTGGGCTCGCCGGGCCCTTGGATGGGCTCGGTGGGCTCGTCTGCGGGTTTTTCTTTTTTTTTAATTTTTTTAATTGATTAACCGTGGCGGTCAGACAAGCGTCTCGGCTAAGGTCACGATCAACCGTGACCTTTGATCCGATGCGGTTGTGGAAGCCACCACGGTTAATAAAAAACGCCCGTCGCGGTTAATAAAAAGTGTAGTGGTGATAGAGCCACCCTTACAAATATAATTTGTAGGGGCGACTAGATATTGAGCCATCTCTATAAATATGATGATTTGTAAGGGCGGCTCATAACACCAGCTGCCCCTATAAATGGATTTGTAGGGGCGGCTCGTTTATGAGCTTAACAAGATCGGACGTGATTCCGGTTCATCTCCGTTTTAGTGACACTCTTCCTCAAGCAAGGCAGCTGATAAGTCATCGAAGGGTTTGTTTGAATAATGAGAGGCGGATGAGTATAGAGCCATCCTTAGAAAAAAAAGGGCGGCGTTGCTACAAATCTATTTTGACGTAGTGTCCGCCCAGTAACGGACCCTAGCACGAAGGTGGATCCTAGTAGCGTCGAATTAGCCATGCATGGCTTAGGAGATAGAGAGAAAGGACGGGGTGGATCAAGGGTGGGCGTCACCGATTGAGATGCGAGGAGGGTTGCGGCCGCCATGGAAGAGGAACCACCGCTGTATGCGAAGTGGAGGCTCGCTATGGGTAGAGAGGATAACACCCGGGAGGGGGAAGCCCCACTGGCCTCCATACCACCAGTGGGGGAGAAGATGGGGAAGCCACCGCCGGTGGAAGCCGCGTGCGGTCGCCAGGGGGAACGAATTGGTGTGGCCCCTGCGCGTGCTCTTGTCGACGAATCATGAAATACTCCCTTCGTATCGAAAAAAGATGACGTTTAGGACAACAACACGGTCTCCAACGTCCAACACATGACTTTGACTTCATATTTCTATCAAAGTATTTGTTGAAAAGTGATATATGTATACATTATGAAAATATATTTGAAGACAAATCTATTTATATAGTTTTCATATTTTTAAACTCAATAATTTAAAAGTTATTCATGATTTATATTTCTAATATTTGACAAGATCTTTTCAAACGTTATTTTTTTTTTATACGGAGGGAGTACATACATCTAGTGGCCACGAGGGGATGTGTAGCTACACCTTTTCTCACAAAATCCACTCGGACTACAGTTCCACTCCTTCAAGTCTCTTGCATTACATGAAAGCAGTCTACTTTAGATAAGGATGGAAACGGATCGGATACGCATGGAATCGAATTCGGATGTCATCTTTTACCACATTTTAATTCGAATACAAATACGGATTCGGATATTTTCGAATACGAATATAAAACGGATGGTTCGAATATAGATCTAAAATCGGATATTTACTCGATCTAACTCAAAACGTACATTATGAAATTTAACGTACATGAATAAAATTTTATTATTAAGTACATCGTTAACGAAAGTGAACTAAATGAAAGTACACTTCTAATTAATCTCTAAGAGCGAAGTAAACTAGATTAGAAGAGATAATATTGAACAAAATAATAGATCAAGTGAATAAGTTCAAATAAAAATGGTAGGAAACAAATAGCCATTTTACTTTATAATTAGTATTGGAATTACGTAAAACTAAAGATAAAGCATTTGTGTATATAGCATAGAGAAGGATAGCACAAAAAATAATCTAGTTACCAAAATATATTTAATAAATATATCAATCAATATTATATTTATATAAATATTTATTATGAAATTTTAAATTTATATAAAATAATTTATATCAATAAATAAATAAAGTAAAGGATTAAAATAATTTAAAAGGACAAATATATTAGATTAACCTAAATTATAAAAGTGATAAAATTAGTTAATCTTTATGTATCACTAATAATTTAAAATTAATACTTAATTTAATTTAATATATACTATTAAATATGTTACATGCATTATTAGTAATAATAAAATTAAATAATTGTTCACTTATTATGAAGAGAAAACTTTTAAATAAGTTTATGGTACCTTATTTTCTATTCGGATACGGATATTGCCAGATATTGTCGAATACGGATCTAGAATCGGATAGAGAAAACACTAAAATACGAATACGGATGTATCCACTTTGACATCTATTTTAAAACGAATACGGATACGGATATCCATATATACAATTCGAACGGATACGAATGCGGATAATTCGGATATCCATGTGCATATTTCCATCCTTAACTTTAGACGACAACCACACAGGCAACATCGTGCAACCTAGAGTTCAGTGCATGAATTTACTCACAGAGATGGAATTAATAATCCGTAAATCTAAGGGGATACAAGTGATGTATGCACAATTTTCCCTAGCACATAGATGTGGCCCAGTTCAGATGCACATCAGAATTTTAAGATTCCCATCACATCAAATGTTACGGCACATGCATAAAGCATTAAACATAGATGAAATTTTTACGTGTTTGCACAGTTTACATGTAAATCACGAGACGAATCTTTTAAGCCTACTTAGACCATGATTGGATACTTATTGCAAAAGATTCCTCGCTCCAAATTCCAAAATAAAATGCATCTAAACGGGCCGTATTGTCCAAATATCAACTAAACTGTGCAAATGGCAGCTAGAGATTTTGCATCTCTAGATCAATGGTGACTCGTACGTTGTTAGGGGCACACAAAATCTGAATGTAATAATAACCATTATTTAGAAGCACATAAAACACGTACGGGAGAACTTGATGAATACGTCACGCTGAACACACGCAAAATCAATAAGATGCTGCAGCTAGTAGGCTAAAAGTCTAAAACTGCAAAGATAAATGTCACCAAGCCCGACTATGGCCCTGTTTAATAAATCCTTTCAACTTCCAATTCCAATTAGTCATATTAATTTGACGGCACATGTATAGAGCATTAAATATAGACGGAATTTTTGTATGTTTACATAGTTTGTATGTACTCCCTCCGTGCCAAAATAAGTGCCGTTTTAGGATTTTAACTATGTCCTTTTGATCATTCGTCTTATTCAAAAATTTGGTGAAATAATTAATTATTTTATTACGAAATGATTCATTATTAGAAGTATTTTAATCTTGATCTGTTTATTTTTATATTTTCGTAAATTTTTTGAATAAGACGAATGGTCAAACATTGATTTCAAAAAGTCAAAAACGACACTTATTTTAGGACGGAGGGAGTACATCACGAGACAAATCTTTTAAGTCTTCCTAGACCATAATTGAACATTTATTGCAAAATATTCCCCGCTATTACAGTGTTTGAAACTTCCAACCATGTTAAACGCACAGTATATATATCCCCTCAACCAAATCGATCTAATTATCTAAATGGGCATGTAATTTCTCACCCATACATACCTTACCCCGGCGGGTATAGTACTAGTAGAGCGGCAGCGCCACCGATTGGAACGCCACCTATCTCCACTGCAGATGCTGAACTTTTGTTGCATCATCAGAATATCATATCACTGCACCGGCCGTTTCATTTTGGTGTTGTTTTGTCTGTTTGTTCTTTAGCTTTTCCCAGAAGAACGAGGACAACTGAGCGAGGCCTGCGCATGCACCGATCTCTTCTCTGCGTGGTAATGTTGTGGTAAAAGAAAAAAAAGAAAGTGCTCTTAATAAAACTAAAAGATCCAAATATTCACTTTCATTACACACAGCTAGCGAAAAAGAGTCACTTCGCACCCGTTTGGAACAGAGGGAGGAGATGCGATCAGCCAATATAATATACAGAAACTAGTAGTATAATACTTTCCCGTTCAAAAAAAATGTCATTTTAGAATTTAATAACTCATGTTATTTGACCATCTACCTTACTCAAATTTTTTAATAATTATTATTTATCTTGTTATGCCTTATTTTATCATTAGAGATATTTTACTAATGATTTATTTATTTTATAATTTGTATAAATTTTTTTGAATAAAATAAACGGTCAAACAGGATGTTTGAAATTAAAAAATGACGCTCTTTCTTTTGGATGGAGGAAGCAATATATATATATATATATATATATATATATATATATATATATATATATATATATATATATATATATATATATATATATGCGGCTAGCACACAAGTAAAAGGTTTGTTTGGCACCGCTCATCCTGGATTCACAGACATGACAGGCTACTGTAGCCACACTGTTTGACATTGTAGCGTGAAGTAGTTCCGTATTTCGAGGCGCAAAATGAACTAGAAAGGGGTAAAACCAATGTGCGTTGTGAACAGTGTCACTACAACACTGCTGTGTCGGATAGGCCGAATCCGTCGTGAGCGCCACCAAACAGGTCCTAGGGAAGACATGCAATTGTCCATTCAAACTAGCAAACGATCGAACAATGAACTGATGTTGCCTAGTTTTAGTTGCCTCCAGTTCCCACGACCACGATTGCATATATATGCCCGCATGAGTCACCGACAAGAGAGTTCTGTCCTATTTGGGCTGCGTTCGGTTGAGGGTATAAGCGCTTATAAGCGCTTATTTTTCAGCACTTCAGCAGTATTTTTCTCTCACAAGATTTCAGCACTTCTACAGCACTTCAGCGCTTATCTACAGCACTTCAGCTTCACCGAACACAGCCTTGGTTCTCTGGCCAGCTGGGAGTACACGTACACACACAGAGGAAGGGAAATGAAACGCGTTACATGCATGCATGCATGATGCAACGTATACCCGGCCCATGCAACGGGACGTACCATTCCTCACCTCACGACTCACGTCCTGGCCCATGGGGATCCGATCGGGAGACACGTACACAGTGCGTGGGGACTGGAGATGGTTCCAACTTCCATCCGTGTCTAGGCCATGGAAAAGCATTTCTTGCGCCTATCCTAATTTCCCACTTCACCAATTTCTTAGGAGTATGCGGTACGGTATGGTTCTGTTTTACTTTTTCCTGCAACCCCGAATTCTGTCAGTACTCAGTACTGGCAAGGGCAGCGCTCGGTGGGGTCATGACAGAACAGAACAGCGCGGGTGATGGCGTCCATATGGATGCCATGCCAGCCTACAGCCCCTGGCGCATGCAACCAGTGACGGACCCAGCTTTTTATCTCCGGGTATGCGCAGCCAAAAAAAATTTATGCAATTCGGTAAAGCTATATTCTAATTCGGTACAACCTAGATGGATCAAGAACAAAGATAACCGAACACCTAGATGGATCAATATTATCCCATCAATATAGATTAAAATATTAAATAAAAAATTGAGTGAACTAGATTAGTATACTTGACTACCGTATGCTGGATCCTTGACGATTGATGTACGGCTCAATTGCGCTAGTGGCTACGGACCTGGCAAGTGGGTAGTGGCGACCGAGGGGCCGACGGGCGCCGTCCTGGCGTCCTAGCGGTCCTGCGATCTTGCCGAGTCAGCGGCGTTAGGGAAGACAGAAGAGAGACGCGTTTAGGGAGGCGAAGCGACGGAAGGATGGAATAGAAAACTGGGCTAAAAACTAGTGGGCTACTGGGCTTCCTGGGGTTCACACACGTGAGTCGCGATCACGCACGGAGGCACGGAGTCACGCGAGCCGGCAGAAACGATTCGTTTTCCTTTTTTTTACTCAAAAAATTCTATTATGTGCTAATGACAGCTGGACCTCAGGATATGCAGTGGCCCACCCTGCATACCCTGTGGGTCTGCCCCTGCATGCAATGCGATTGCAAACCTCATTCTGGTCTTTGATATTTCTTTTCTCTTTATGAAAGAAGTTTTGCGCTCAAGAACGAAGACGGAATTAGCATCACATTTTGTACAGGAGCGTGGGAGATAAAAGTTGCAATTGCAAGTGTAGAGGACAGGAGGCATGGTAGGGATGCATGCAGGCAGCTTCTTCTCTCTGGCTCTGCCTGATCTCACGCACGCATGCCAATGATACTGGGTAGCCCGGTAGTACTACTAGCTACGCTTCTCCGCGGCGCCGCCTCCTCTTCTCCGATCTAGCCGATGGACGTACCACGACGACGTACTCTCTCCAATCCTCGTCACGCAGATTAAACGGTGGTGGTGGATCCATATCCATTGGAACCGGCCGCCAGCCACTTACCCCGCCCCCCGCGCGCGCCGCGATCATATATCTCCGTGGTGAAAATTTTGTATTATAGTCCTTTTTGAAAACTTATTTTATAAGTAGACTTTTCGTCAAACTTTTTCTAAAAATAGACCCAAAACTCGGCGTATAGTGACTCTACGACGAGATATGTGGCTTGACGTCCTACAAACTGAACACTAAATTTGCCATGTAAGCGCCAACGTGTCGGTACACCCGAAGCTCGGTGTTTAATAATTTAACATCAAGATTGACCACCTCGGCGTTAAACGAATTCACGCCAAGGTATTGCACCTACCTACAAGCTGATATAGTATGCATGTGTACTTGTCCATTCATTGTCTTCTGAAGATCCATAAAAAATAAATATAAATTACTTTTACGTGAGACCAGTTTCTTTAGAATCATAATATTACCCTCTATGGAACATAAATACATGGATAGATAGAATATTTGCCAAGATTTCTAGAAATAATTTTTTGTTGAATCTTGTTTAGAATTATTAAATATTCCCTTCATTTATGAGTATTTTTTGTTAAAAATAATAATGAATGACGAAATCAATATATAAAACTACACATCGGCACATTATTTTGACCACTCGTCACAGCAAATATGCACGAGTTGGGAATATAACTAAACGTCACAAGAAAGACGTCTGAGTTAGGATATCTTCATAGTCTACTGAAGGTATGCCCACGGTAGTTGATTAATCGGTGAAAGTACGCTTGAGATGAACTAGCGTAACATAAGAGCAAGGAACACACGATCAACACGATTAATCGGTGAAAGTACGCTTGAGATGAACTAGCGTAACATAAGAGCAAGGAACACACGATCAACACGATCCGACGAAGCGAAAGTCATCCTCTTCATCAACAATATGTTTTATTGTACTCTAATATGGGAATGTCATGACCGATCTTCAGCGACATAAAGCGACCCATTGAAAGCCCATGTTTGGTTTTGGGTAATTGATGAAACCAAGTTTGCTAACGATTGCTCTAAGTGTTTCATGAGAATTGATTAGCAAATGGCAAGATGGAGCAAAGGACCGGGTCGGTGGAGGACACAAGTGAAGGGCAATGACGGCGTCCATGAAAATGGTGTAAGCCCATCCACAAAGGAGAAAGTCTTATTGACGGCATCCATGCAAATGGTATAAGTCCATCATCATAGGTGTCCACAAGGTCCATCAAGAGATGAGAAGGAAGTTGATAAGAAACCGGGAGCTCAAGGCAAAGGTATAACCAATAGGAGCTCTTTTGGTTTTGGTGATCAAGACTCCATAGAGGGAGTGATCACATTCAGGATAGATAGCCGTACTATCAAGAGGGGCGAAATCGTTGATGAAATATGGTTATCAAGTGCCACTAGGTGTTCATAATCATTGCATATGCATATAGATGCTAGTGACACTAACAAACCCCTGGAAAACTCTTTTGAAAAGGCTAACACACGTGCACAAGGTGTAGAACAATTGGTGTTAGCACATGGGAACAAAGGGTGAAAGGTTTGAGTGAAAATCCTGAGAAAACAGAGCGTCGGACCGTAGAGTCTCAGAGCGTCGGACCAATGTCTTCGGTCCGACGGCTAACACTGCTGTGAGCGTCGGACGCTTAGTCTCTGAGCGTCGGACCATTAGTCGAAGCGTCCGACGGTGCAGATCGTGCGAGAGATGACACGTGGCGAGCTCTGAGAGCGTCGGACTCTCGGCTTTAGTCCGACGGTGAGCGTCGGACCAACGTCCGACGGTTTTCAGGGCTCGGGGAGCTCTCTGGAAGCGTCGGACGGCCGCGTTCGTTAGTCCGACGCGCTGTGTAGTTTCAGTCCGACGGTGCAGTGGCAGTGGGCGTCGGACCGCGGGTGTTAGTCCGATGACCCACCGTCCGACGGTTCGTTTTGGCGCGAGAAAATAGCCGTTGTGATCCAACGTTCGACTTCAAACGGCTAGTGACACGTGGCGTTCATCCGAGGCGTCGGACCGTGCGGATTAGTCCGACGCCCTGGCCGTCGGACAGTCCGACGGTACGCAGAGAATTGAAAACGGCTAGTTTTTGTGTGTGGCTTATAAATAGTCACTTGGCCGGTTTGGGGAGCAGCTCTTGGCACTCCTAAACATCATAACATACTTGTGAGCCTTCCCACTCCACTCTCACTCATCCTACTTGATTGTGTTCATCATTTGGTGAGTTTGGAGAGCATCAAGTGCATTGCATTGATAGAGATCATCTAGAGGCACTTGGTAGTGGTGATTCGTAGCGGTTTCTCTTGTTACTCTTGGAGTTTGCCGACTCCTAGACGGCTTGGAGCAGCAAGGATCGTTGAGGGGAGTTGGTGATTGTCTCCGCCTCCGATCGGTGAAGTTGTGAGGGGTTCTTGAGCCTATCCCCGCGGGAGATCGCGAAAGGCATCTTTAGTGGATTGCTCGTAGCTTGGTGGATCCCCATCTTGTGTTGGTTGTGCGGCACCCTTGAGAAGGGTTTGGCGTGTGATGCCAATTAGCGCGTGAACCTCCAAGTGGGTGTATCGCTACAACGAGGACTAGCTTGCCGGCAAGCTAGTGAACCTCGGTAAAAAATCTTGTGTCATCTCTCTACCGAGGATTTCCCTTATATGTGATTGATTGGTTATATTGGACTTCATATCTTCTCTTCACCGGCGGTATTGAAATCACCTTTACTCTTTACATTTGTGTATTTCTCTCTTGTGTAGCTTGTTAGTTAGTTGCTCACTTAAGAGTAGTGTAAAGTAGTAACAAAGTCTTTGAGTGTGAACTAGAGATCATAGTGTAGTATACTTGTCTAGTTGGCTTGCATAGTATAGTTTAGAGCTAGTGCTTTGCAAAGCTTGCTATTGTTACTAATCGGCTTGTGTAGTGTTGTTTGTAGATTTTTATAGGCTATTCACCCCCCCTCTAGCCATTTAGGACCTTTCAAGTGGTATCGGAGCCGAGGCACCGTTGATTTGAGGCTTAACAACCTACGGTGTAAAAATGGCTCAACTCAACATTCACATCAACAACACCAAGAAGCCACCCCAATTTGATGGCACAAATTATGCATATTGGAAGAGCAAGATGACCTCACACATCAAGTCAATCAATAGAGAGGTTTGGAAGGTTGTGGAAACAAAGATTGAAATTGCCAATGCGGCCAATCCCACAACCGCCGAAGAAAGATTACTTCAACTCAATGATATTGCGGTTTGTGCTATTCATGAGGCCGTAGATGAAAAAGTGTTTGAGCAAATCAAGAACATTGAAAGTGCTCATGAAGCTTGGAAGAAGCTTGAGGAATCATATGAGGGCACCAAGGGTGTAAAGGCCGCCAAAGCATACATCTTGAAGGACAAGTTTGCAAGCTTCAAGATGAAGGATGATGAAACCGTGCCGGAGATGTTCCATAGATTGCAAGTCATTGTGAATGATCTCAAGGCCGTGGATGAAGAGGTGAAGGATAGTGACTTCTCCATGAAATTCTTGAAGAGCTTGCCCAAGCGGTTTGCCACATTGATCACGGTCTTGGTGAAGACAACATTGAGTGAATTGACTCCAAATCAAGTGCTAGCTGAGGTGATGACCGATGATGCTTATAGAGATGATGATGATAAAGAAGAGTTGATCAATAAGAAGAAGAAAGAAAAAGATGAAGACTCCAAAGATGAGAAGAAGAAGAGTGTGGCAATCAAAGCCACATCCTCATCAAAGGGCAAGAGCAAGGCCAAAGAAGAGTCAAGTGAAGATCCCTCTAGCACAAGTGAAAGTGATGAAGAAATGGCCCTTCTAGTAAGAAGATTTGGCAAGTTCATGAAGAAGAAGGGCTACCGGACAAGAAGAAAGAAGAATGCAAGAAGATTTGATGGCCCAAGAAGATGCTTCAATTGTGGAAGCAAAGATCATTTGGTAGCCGATTGCCCACACTCAAGTGAAGATGATCACAAGGGCAAAAAGAACAACAAGCATGAGAAGGAGAAGAAAGAGAAGAAGGAATCTTCATACAAGAAGAAGAAGAACTATTCTCATGTGGTGACATGGGATAGTGATGCCTCTTCAAGTGATGAAGAGAGTGATGATGATAAGAAGAGCAAGAGGAAGGCACATGCAAGCATTGCTATTCATGACAAGCCTTCCATCTTCGACACTCCTTCTTGCTTCATGGCTAAGGGCTCTAAGGTATCATCCGACACCGAATCTAGTGATGATGATAGTGATGATGACCTAACAAAAGAAGAATTAATTGAAATGCTTGATGATGCACGTATTCATTTTGATAAACTTAGAAAGGAATGCAAGGGCTTGCGTAAGGATAAACAATCCATTGAGCAAGAACTTGAGGAACTTAGAGCATCTTATGAGAATCTAAAGGAAGACCATAAGAAGCTCCAAAAGGTTCACACTAAGCTTGATGAAGCTCATTCTTCTCTAGTTGAGCAAAATGAAG
This sequence comes from Eremochloa ophiuroides, assembly GCA_038502445.1. NCBI lineage: Eukaryota > Viridiplantae > Streptophyta > Magnoliopsida > Poales > Poaceae > Eremochloa > Eremochloa ophiuroides. Next base: position 47,719,900 of record JAHLJS010000006.1, read on the forward strand.
ACTTGCAACAACAAGTGCAAAAGAAAGAAACTAAAACTTGCAACATAGGTGTAACATGTGACATATCTTGTGAACCTATTGTTGTTACCACTAACCCTTCTTGTAGCACTTCCACTACTACCTCACCCACTAGTGACCCTTCACTAGTAGTTGAGAACAAGAACCTAAAGGAGGAGGTTAAAAAGCTCAATCACTCCTTAGCTAAGGCTTATGGTGGTGAGGACCGCTTGCTTATGTGCTTGGGTAGCCAAAGGGCATCTCTCCACAAAGAGGGATTGGGCTATATCCCCAAGAAAGGCAAAACCGCCTTTGCTCCTCACAAGACTTGTTTTGTGAAGAGAAATGGCCGGTATTGCACAAAATGCAAGCAAGTTGGTCACTTAGAGCAAGATTGCAAAAACAAGAAATCCAATGCTTATGTATCCTCAATTAAGTTTGATTCTTGCTACGTTCTCACAAAGGGCTCAAATGGTGTGAAGGCTAAGTTTGTTGGTACATCCATGTTGGGTCCAAAGAAGAAGACCATTTGGGTACCAAAGAGCTTAGTCACTAACCTTCAAGGACCCAAGCAAGTTTGGGTACCTAAAAGAAATTGATCTCTTTTTGTAGGTCAATTACAAAGCCGGAGGGAGGCATTGGGTGCTTGATAGTGGATGCACTCAACATATGACGGGTGATTCTAGTATGTTTGGCTCTCTCAACACAAGTGCAAATAGTGGCTATGATGCAATCACATTTGGTGACAACAAGAAAGGGAAAGTGAGAGGACTTGGTAAAATTGCTATCTCCAATGATATGTCTATCTCAAATGTGTTGCTAGTTGAAAGCTTGAATTTCAATTTACTCTCGGTTGCACAACTTTGTGATCTTGGTTTCAAGTGCATATTTGGGGTTGATGATGTTGAAATTGTTAGTGTTGATGGGTCAAATTTGATATTCAAAGGGTTTAGATATGACAACCTATATCTTGTGGATTTCAATGCTAGTGAAACTCAATTGTCAACTTGTTTGATCACTAAGTCAAGTTTGGGTTGGTTATGGCATAGAAGGCTTGGTCATGTTGGAATGAAACAATTGAACAAACTAGTAAAGCATGATCTAGTTAGAGGCTTGAAAGATGTCACTTTTGAGAAAGATAAGCTTTGTAGTTCATGTCAAGCCGGCAAACAAGTTGGAAATACTCATCCTAAGAAGAGCATGATGAGTACTAGTAAAGCTTTTGAGCTCTTGCATATGGACTTGTTTGGACCAACCACATATACTAGCATTGGTGGGAGCAAGTATGGATTTGTGATTGTGGATGACTATACTAGATATACATGGGTATTCTTTCTAGTTGACAAGAGTGAAGTGTATGATCTATTCAAATCTTTTGTCAAGAGAAGCCAAAATGAGTTTGAAACAACCATCAAGAAAGTTAGAAGTGACAATGGTAGTGAATTCAAGAACACCAAGATTGATGAATTGTGTGATGAGTATGGTATTGGACATCAATTCTCACCCAAGTATACACCACAATCAAATGGCATTGTTGAAAGAAAGAATAGAACCTTGATAGATATGGCAAGATCAATGCTAAGTGAATACAATGTTAGTCATTCCTTTTGGGCCGAAGCAATCAACACCGCCTGCTACTACATCAACCGCTTATATTGCCATGGTATGCTTGCAAAGACTCCTTATGAGCTATTGAATGGTAGAAAGCCCAACATTGCATATTTTCGGGTTTTTGGTTGCAAATGCTACATTCTCAAGAAAGGCACAAGATTGAGCAAGTTTGAAAAGAAATGTGATGAAGGTTTCTTACTTGGCTATTCAACCACAAGCAAGGCATATAGAGTTTGGAATTTGGCTAGTGGTACTCTTGAGGAGGTACATGATGTTGAATTTGATGAAACCCAAGGCTCTCAAGATGAAGTTGAAAATCTTAGTGACGTGAGAGGCAATGACTTGGCAAATGCAATGAAAAATATGGATATTGGTGATATTAGGCCAAGGCAAGTCAATGAAGATGAAGATGATGGTGCAATTCATACTAGTATGCAAGTTGAAAATGAAGCAAGTGCAAGTGACTCACAAGATCAATCTCAAGTGCAAGATCAACAAGCTAGTTCATCTCAATCCAATGATCAAGTTCCTATTCTCCAACCGGTCTCTATTGCAAGGGATCATCCTTTGGATCAAATCATTGGTGGCATTCAAAGTGGAGTTCAAACTAGAGCAAGACTGGCTCAAATTTGTGAGCATTTCTCATTTGTGTCAACTATAGAGCCAACCAAGATTGAGGAAGCATTGCAAGATGTTGATTGGGTTAATGCTATGCATGAAGAGCTCAACAATTTCACAAGAAATCAAGTTTGGGAACTAGTGGAAAGACCAAAGAAACACAATGTGATTGGAACCAAATGGGTCTTTAGAAACAAGCAAGATCAAGATGGCATAGTAATAAGGAACAAAGCTAGATTGGTTGCACAAGGTTATACTCAAGTTGAAGGTCTTGATTTTGGAGAAACCTATGCACCGGTTGCTAGATTGGAGGCCATTAGAATCTTATTAGCTTATGCTTGTGCCCACAACATCAAGTTATATCAAATGGATGTCAAGAGTGCATTTCTCAATGGGTACATCAATGAGTTGGTTTATGTAGAACAACCTCCCGGATTTGAAGATGTGAAGAAGCCCAACCATGTATACAAGCTAAGAAAGGCATTGTATGGTTTCAAGCAAGCACCTAGAGCTTGGTATGAGAGATTGAGAGATTTCTTGCTCTCAAAAGGGTTCAAAATGGGAAAGGTTGATACAACTCTCTTCACTAAGAAGCTTGGAAATGATTTATTTGTGTTACAAATATATGTGGATGATATCATCTTTGGATCAACAAATCAAGATTTTTGTGAAGAATTTGGAAATATGATGGCAAGTGAGTTTGAAATGTCCATGATTGGTGAGCTTAGCTACTTCCTTGGTCTTCAAGTTAAGCAAATGAAGAATGGTACATTTGTAAGTCAAGGAAAGTACATAAGGGACATGGTGAAGAAATTTGGATTGGAACATGCAAAGCCCATGAATACTCCTATGGCAACTAATGGGCATTTGGACTTGGATGATAGTGGAAAAATGGTAGATCAAAAGCTATATAGATCAATGATTGGAAGTCTCCTTTATGTGACCGCATCTCGACCGGATGTCATGTTTAGTGTGTGCATGTGTGCAAGATTTCAAGCCTCACCAAGAGAAAGTCATTTGAAAGCCGCAAAGAGAATATTGAGGTATTTGAAGGGCACACAAGATGTTGGGTTGTGGTATCCTAAGGGGTCCAATTTTGAGCTTATTGGATATTCGGACTCCGACTATGCTGGTTGCAAAGTGGATAGAAAGAGCACTAGTGGAACTTGTCAATTGCTTGGAAGGTCACTTGTATCATGGTCTTCAAAGAAGCAAAATAGTGTTGCTCTCTCAACGGCCGAAGCGGAGTACATTAGTGCCGGAAGTTGTTGTGCACAATTGCTTTGGATGAAGGCAACCTTGAGTGATTTTGGATTGAAATACAAGAAAGTGCCTCTGCTATGTGACAATGAGAGTGCTATCAAGCTAACCAACAACCCCGTGCAACATTCAAGAACAAAGCACATTGACATAAGGCATCACTTCATTAGAGATCACCAAATCAAAGGGGACATTGCAATTGAAAGTGTTGGAACCGAAGATCAATTAGCGGATATCTTTACCAAGCCACTTGATGAGTCAAGATTTTGCAAATTGAGAAATGAGCTAAACATACTAGACTACTCCAACATGAAGTGAAACGCATCCTACATTATATGACATGCCCCTCCTTCGACTAAAGCAAGGTAAAATTGGTTGACATGGCATTCATACTTTGATAAGGATTTGTCTAGTTCATGTAGACATGAAATGCATCTTATAGGCTCATTCATGAAAAATCAAATGCTTTCATGTATATATGGTACCACTTTTGTTCTTTTTGCTTGTATGATCAAGTGGTAGCATATGACATATTGATGGGCTTGCAAACCTAGTGTTAAATCTAGAACATGAGCTCATGATGTGTAACTTCACATGGTCAAGATAACCCTACTAGTAAGGTGTGAAGAAGCTTGTCCTTGGATCAAACTTAGTTACATATTCTAGGCAAGTGATCTAGCTTGAACCAATGTGTAAATGAACTAAACCCCATTTATTGACTTGATATTCCCATAATTTACACCATTTTTTGTGATTGTTGACAAAGGGGGAGAAGAAAGTCACAAAGATAAGAAAGGAAAGGGGTCAATTAAAAAATTTGAAAGCACACAAGTAGGGGGAGCAAGCTCATTAATAAGTTGTTGCATTTATGTATGCATTAACATATGAAATGTTGCATTGTTAAAACTTCAATTCCTATACTTGTTTGAATTGATGAAATGCTTAGAAATAGGATTTGAATGGTGATTTGACAAACTAGCATGCATAGGACTTATATGTCATACAAAGTACCTCTTTTACTTAAATGTTGATCTCACGAGGTATGTTGAGTTTGTGATGCATGACTAGTAAACAATGGTGCTAAGGATGGTATATTTCCGCAACTCCGATGGTATCACGCTTCAAAGGTCCATTCTATATACCTTAGCATCATTTGATAGTAGTAGCTCACCCAAACTTTCAAATTCATGCATATGTGAAAAATTGAACCAAACACAAGGAATCACATATGTAGGGGGAGCTAATACTACCAAAGTGCAAACTTGGTTTTCATTTCATATCTTTGTGAAGGTTGTCATCAATTACCAAAAAGGGGGAGATTGAAAGCCCATGTTTGGTTTTGGGTAATTGATGAAACCAAGTTTGCTAACGATTGCTCTAAGTGTTTCATGAGAATTGATTAGCAAATGGCAAGATGGAGCAAAGGACCGGGTCGGTGGAGGACACAAGTGAAGGGCAATGACGGCGTCCATGAAAATGGTGTAAGCCCATCAACAAAGGAGAAAGTCTTATTGACGGCATCCATGCAAATGGTATAAGTCCATCATCATAGGTGTCCACAAGGTCCATCAAGAGATGAGAAGGAAGTTGATAAGAAACCGGGAGCTCAAGGCAAAGGTATAACCAATAGGAGCTCTTTTGGTTTTGGTGATCAAGACTCCATAGAGGGAGTGATCACATTCAGGATAGATAGCCGTACTATCAAGAGGGGCGAAATCGTTGATGAAATATGGTTATCAAGTGCCACTAGGTGTTCATAATCATTGCATATGCATATAGATGCTAGTGACACTAACAAACCCCTGGAAAACTCTTTTGAAAAGGCTAACACACGTGCACAAGGTGTAGAACAATTGGTGTTAGCACATGGGAACAAAGGGTGAAAGGTTTGAGTGAAAATCCTGAGAAAACAGAGCGTCGGACCGTAGAGTCTCAGAGCGTCGGACCAATGTCTTCGGTCCGACGGCTAACACTGCTGTGAGCGTCGGACGCTTAGTCTCTGAGCGTCGGACCATTAGTCGAAGCGTCCGACGGTGCAGATCGTGCGAGAGATGACACGTGGCGAGCTCTGAGAGCGTCGGACTCTCGGCTTTAGTCCGACGGTGAGCGTCGGACCAACGTCCGACGGTTTTCAGGGCTCGGGGAGCTCTCTGGAAGCGTCGGACGGCCGCGTTCGTTAGTCCGACGCGCTGTGTAGTTTCAGTCCGACGGTGCAGTGGCAGTGGGCGTCGGACCGCGGGTGTTAGTCCGATGACCCACCGTCCGACGGTTCGTTTTGGCGCGAGGAAATAGCCGTTGTGATCCAACGTTCGACTTCAAACGGCTAGTGACACGTGGCGTTCATCCGAGGCGTCGGACCGTGCGGATTAGTCCGACGCCCTGGCCGTCGGACAGTCCGACGGTACGCAGAGAATTGAAAACGGCTAGTTTTTGTGTGTGGCTTATAAATAGTCACTTGGCCGGTTTGGGGAGCAGCTCTTGGCACTCCTAAACATCATAACATACTTGTGAGCCTTCCCACTCCACTCTCACTCATCCTACTTGATTGTGTTCATCATTTGGTGAGTTTGGAGAGCATCAAGTGCATTGCATTGATAGAGATCATCTAGAGGCACTTGGTAGTGGTGATTCGCAGCGGTTTCTCTTGTTACTCTTGGAGTTTGCCGACTCCTAGACGGCTTGGAGCAGCAAGGATCGTTGAGGGGAGTTGGTGATTGTCTCCGCCTCCGATCGGTGAAGTTGTGAGGGGTTCTTGAGCCTATCCCCGCGGGAGATCGCGAAAGGCATCTTTAGTGGATTGCTCGTAGCTTGGTGGATCCCCATCTTGTGTTGGTTGTGCGGCACCCTTGAGAAGGGTTTGGCGTGTGATGCCAATTAGCGCGTGAACCTCCAAGTGGGTGTATCGCTACAACGAGGACTAGCTTGCCGGCAAGCTAGTGAACCTCGGTAAAAAATCTTGTGTCATCTCTCTACCGAGGATTTCCCTTATATGTGATTGGTTGGTTATATTGGACTTCATATCTTCTCTTCACCGGCGGTATTGAAATCACCTTTACTCTTTACATTTGTGTATTTCTCTCTTGTGTAGCTTGTTAGTTAGTTGCTCACTTAAGAGTAGTGTAAAGTAGTAACAAAGTCTTTGAGTGTGAACTAGAGATCATAGTGTAGTATACTTGTCTAGTTGGCTTGCATAGTATAGTTTAGAGCTAGTGCTTTGCAAAGCTTGCTATTGTTACTAATCGGCTTGTGTAGTGTTGTTTGTAGATTTTTATAGGCTATTCACCCCCCCTCTAGCCATTTAGGACCTTTCACCCATATTATTACTAAAGCCATATATCGCCTATGGCTATACTTGGCCATGCAGCCCGAGGCCCGACGGCCCGGCCCACGGCACGGGAATTTGGCTCGACCCGAGCACGGCCCGGCCCGAAGGGTACCGTGCTCGGGCTGGCCTGGCACGAGGCCACGTGCCGTGCTTGGGCCGAGGCCAAGGCACGCGGGCTGGCACGGCCCGGCACGAATTTTAGGTGTCGGCCCAAGAGCGGCACGATGGCCCACAAAGCAGGAGCAGCCCAACATATATAAGCACAACACAAATCCTAATTTCTACAATTCCCCAATACCCATCCTCTGCTTGCCTCATCACCTCGCGGTCGCGGCCGCCCGCCCGCGGCCCCTCGCCTCATGGTCACGGCAGCCCCGCGTGCCTCGGCGGCTCGGCCTCCTCCGGCCTCTGCGTGCTTGCTGCCCGTGGCCCCGGCACCCCGCCTCCCCTGTTCCCCTCGGTCGGCGTCAGGGTCTCGACCTCCCAAGTTCCCTCGGGCCTCGACCGGTGGCAGGGCGGCTCGTCCTCCTCCGTGCTGCGGCTCCTTCTCCTCCACGCGTCGTGCGGCCGTGCGCGGTTCCTCCTCCTCCTCCGGCCCCGTGCAACCGGATCTGCTTGAGGACGAGCACAGCGACGGCGGCTGCTACCTTCCCGCGCGGCCCTACCTCCAGGGCGAGCGCACCGGCAGCCGAAGCGAGCGTGGCGACGGCGGCCTCCACCTGCTCTCCCCTTTTGACCTTCTCTCTGTGGGTCTTGGGCCGGCACGGCCCGTAAATGGCCTCGTGCTTAGCGGGCCGGCACGGCCTGAAAAACGGCCCAGCAGGCCGTGCCTGGGCCGTAGGCTGAGCACGACGCCCGCCTCGGCACAGCCCGGGAGGCACGCGGGCCGTGCCAGCCCGACCCCCATTGGGCCGTGCCGGGCCGTGTCGGGCCAGCCCGTTGGCCATCTATACCTATGGCTGATGACGATGAATCGAATATTTGACGACAATCAAAGTGTAGCTTACTCAGAGGTTTTCTGCAAGCTGTCCTGTGGATATAATTAACCGGACGCGCCCAACAGGTCTCAGGATTTGGCGAACTGCATAATTTTTTACGAGTCAGGCCTCTCTTCGAGCATGACGCTAAAGACGAAAGAAGATATTATTTTTCATTAATCATATTTTTTATATTCAAGAAAGAAACAATGCGATTTATGGTTGTCGAATGTGTGCATGTAAGAATGTGTCTCCCTGGCACTCCATTATTGTTTCATTTATAATTTTATCGATCCATTTTTTTCCCATAAAAGGTAGCATTAATGAAACTAACATAAGAGGGGTTTATATCTATTTTTTATGTATCTTCAAAAGATAGCGAATAGACAAATACATGCACTTGGGCTATTTGCTTGAACGGGTGCAACACCTTGGCGTGAATTGATTAAACGTTGAGGTGGTCAATGTTGGCGTTAAATTATTAAACGCCGAGCTTCTAGCGTGCCAACGCGTTGGCGCTTACGTGGTAAATTTAGCGTTCAGTTGTAGGACGCCGAGCCATATATCTCGGTGTAGAGTCACTGTGCGCCGAGTTTTTATCCATTTTCAGAAAAAATTTCACGCAGAGTCTACTTATAAAATAAGTTTTAAAAAAAAAACTAAAATGCAAAATTTTCACTGTCTCATCACGGAATTGACGAAGGAAAAAAAAAAAAGGACCGACGCCGCTCCGCTGATGAGCCGTGACCGGCTAGGTAGGGTAGTTACACTGCCTTCCACCCACTTTGCAGGGTCATCTCTTACCTCGATCAGCTTTTGCAGGGTTATCTCCCGATCGATCAGCTTTTGCAGGGTACTCACCTCACAGCATAGCAGGGCACGTAGCAGAAATATCGCACGAAAGACGAAACTAGTAATGCCTACGTGTTACTTGTTCCTCCTTGGTTGGATGATCCCGTCCTTTAGATTTCGACTCCATTTCAAATATAGAATAACGTTTTTTCTCAGCTGAACAGAACCTAACTTAGATAGATATATGTTGTCAGACACGAACTAATCCGAACACCGTTTAGCTAGACCTTATTCATTTGTCTAGATTTCATCTTCTTTTAGACATAAAACATTATTTTTATCTCATAAAAAAAATCAACATCATACAAAATCAACGCTTCATTTTAGACAACTAAATAAAGCCATACTTGGCCGCACCATTAAGGATATCCGTACCGCCACTTGGTAAAACGTTTGTAGCGCCAAATTTAGCGTTTCAACTCTCGCACCGCTCAACTGTATCTCACCCTTACTGCTGCGTTCGCTAGAGTGCACCTAGATGGTTTGAGGCGCTGGAGATAAACGCTCTCCTCTCTAGCTGCGGAGCGGAGGGCGGGGCCGCCGCGTCAGAGGGAGGAGCGCGAGAGCGGGGGGCGGGGCCTCCACGTCGGAGGTGGAGGGAGGCCGCACCGGACAAGGGCGCGCCGGGGAGGGAGGTCGCGCCGCTGCATCGGAGCTCGAGGAAGGCGTGCCAGGGAAGCGCGTGAAGGCCGGGCCGCCGCTCTAGAGAGATGAAAGGTCCTTGTTTGGTTTTGGTAATTGAGTGACAACTTAGGTGGATTAATATGTGTTTAAATGTTGATTACACAGGTGATTAGTTCATAGGTACATGTGTGTGAGCATCTATGCCATGGAGGTGGAAATAGCTTGGAGATGATGCTTAGCTCACACATATGGTATGAAGGAGCTAAACGCATGAGACATGACATGGAGTCATGTGGCTAGGTGGAGAAGATCAAGATAAGGCTTCGCGTCGATGGACCGGTTGCAAGTGTGAAGGGCAAGTCGGGTGATGGCTTGGGGCCTATGGACCAATGCAATGGTGAAGAGCAAGCAAGTCAAGGATCGATGAACCAAAAGCCACGTGATGATATGAAGTGGATCATATCATTCATGAGGTGTTGGTGCATGTGTTGCATTGGCATCGATGGTGTCGGAGACGGAGATGAAGACGGTGATTGAAATGGAAAGCGCAAGGCAAAGGTATAACCTAGGGCGTTTTCATTTCACCGGTCTAAGGTTGAGTAAAGAAGTGCTTGACCGGATTTATGATAGATGGCCGTACCGTCAAGAGGGCCAAACTTATTTGTATATCGGTCATCTAGTGCCACTTGACCGATCTAACTTGCATACGTTGCTAGAATCGAGTGGCGTGGTGAAAAGAGAGAAAAATCCTTTGAAAAATATTTGTGAAAAGCTAACACACATGCACATGAGGTGTACACTTGGTGATGTTAGCACATTTGCAAAGGTGGTGAAGTTTGGAGTTGAGAAGAGCTCTTTGCAGAGCGTCGGACGCTAAGGAGTGCGAGCGTCGGACCATTGCCCTCGGTCCGACGGCTAACCCTGGTTTTTCAGCGAGCGTCGGACGCTAGTCGGCATTGGTCCGACGGTCTGTGGAGGCCGAGCGTCGGACCGTGAGCTTCAGAGTCCGACGGTGCAGAGCAACGAGGAGGTAACGCGTGGCGAGCTGTGGTGCGTCGGACGCGCTCCGTTGGTCCGACGGCGAGCATCGGACTAACGTCCGACGGTTTTCAGTGCTCGGGGAGCTCTCTAGAAACGTCGGACCGTGGCTTCATATAGTCCGACGCGCAGTGGAAATTCAGTCCGACGGTGGCTAACCGAGGAGCGTCGGACCGTGGGCTTTGGTCCGACGGTGTTCCGTCCGACGGTGAGCTGAAGCGCGGGAAGTTAGCCGTTGTGATCCAACGTTCGACTTCAAACGGCTAGTGACACGTGGCGGCCATCACGAGCGTCGGACCGTGGACATTGGTCCGACGGTGGCGCGGCTGAGCATCCGACGCTCAGTCCGACGGCCGATTTCGGTTGGCAACGGCTCTTTTGAGCTGGGGGCTATAAGTAGAGGGCTGTGGCTGGCTGTGAGGTGTGTCTTGCACCTTGGGGAATGTGTTTCCCTTGCTTGTGCATGACTTAGTGGTTTCCAACTCACTTGTGATCATACAATTCACATCGGAGAAGTGAGTGATCGATCGCTAGTGCATTGCATTGTGAGATTACTTCGAGTGGCACTAGGTGATCGAGTTGCAAGCCGGTGGTGCTTGTTACTCTTGGAGGTTGCCACCTTCTAGACGGCTTGGTGACTTGTGGCTCCGTGAAGCAAGCAAGAAGATTGTGCTTGGCTCCGAAGAAGCTTTGTGAGGGGTTGGAGCTCACCCCGCGGGAGTTCGCGAAGAGCATCGCTAGTAGAGCGAGACGTGAAGAGCGACAAGTAGTCCGGCCGAGTCAAGTGCTAGAGCTTGTGGTAAGCACTCCACGTGGGAGAGTGTGACTTGCAGGTCACCACTAGCAAGAGGACCGGCGGCAACCTTGGAGCTTGTCTCAACGGAGGACGTAGCTTGTGGCGACAAGTGAACCTCCGGGAAATAAATCACCGCGTCAACATCTTCCCATCCTTCGCGGTGATTTGCTCCCTTCTATACAAGTCATTTACTTTGTGCATTACTTTACTTGTGTAGTTGTAGTTGCTCTTGTGAGACCGGTTAGCTTGTGTAGCTTGCCACTCACCATCTTAGCTTGTGAAGCTTAGAAGTAGTTCTCACTAAGTTTGTGTAGCTAAGTGAGTTGTGCTCCTTGATTTGGATTGTGTATCCTTGTCATTGAGGAAGTAGTGAGCTTAGGTGCTTAGTGCGCTTTTGCTTGCTATTTGATAGGCGTTTCCCCGGTGCTTAAAGTACTAGCGCTTAGGTTTGTGTGATCTTGCGCTAGAACGGTTTAGGGAAGCTCAAGCTAGACTTGCACCTTTGCTTCTTGCTAGGATCTTTTGCAAGGTGCATAGAGTCTTAGTTAGAAGGGTGAATTGTCGCTAGAATCGATTAAGTTTTATTTCTGCTGCGAAATATTTTTGTCGGACTATTCACCCTCTCTAGTCCGCCATCTCGACCCTTTGAATTGGTATCGGAGCTTGGTCTCTCATTTGTGGTCTTAACCGACCCGAGAGGATGGCGACTTATGGGCTAGACGTTGATTGTCCATACACATTTGATGGCACACACTTTGCACGTTGGAGAAATTGGATGGAATGCAATATTAAGTTTATTTCTCCTCAAATGTGGTGGATCGTGAATGTAGTCTTTTCCCATGCAATTGATGAGAACAATCCAACTCAAGCGCAAGGGAAATGCTTACAACTCGGTTACCAAGCTATTAACATGTTTTATAGAGATTTGGATGATAGCATCTTCGGAAGGATCATGCATTTTGAGACCGCTCATGAAATTTGGGTGTATCTCAATGAAAACTATGGCAAGCTCCCCGAAGATGAAGATGATGCAAAAGACATGAAGCTTGGTGATCAAGAGCACATCCACAACTCTGTGATTGTGGAGAGTTGCTACTCCGCTTCGTCAAATGATGGTGATGATGATGCTACCACAAGATCACTTGACAAGGGAGTTGATGAAGCTACAAGTGAGGCACATGATGATTCTACCTCAAGCTATCTTGATGATGGCTACGAGAGTGATGCTTCAACAAGCTCTTCATCCTCATCACATAGCTACAAGTCACTCGGTGGCGGCAAGGTATCACTTGGTAATATGATTGTTGATTGTGATGATCCAAATTTTGAGCTTGTATGCAAACTCATAAATGCCTTAAGAAAAGAGATGAACAAAACAAAGAATTTAACTAATGAAAACTCTTTTCTAAAGGACACATGTGAACAAAAAAAGCATCTACTTTATGCCATGAGTTGTTCACATGAGGAGCTAAAATTGACTCATGAGGAGCTTAGTGTTGCTCATGAGAATTTGGTAAAGGACCATGACTTTCTCACTAAGGAGCTTTCTAATGAAAAATTTAAAACTAGTGAGAGCTCATCACTTGGGTCAAATGATCAATCATATGTTGCTACTAACCCTTGTGATGTAGGTATGAAGAGTGTATCCACCTCATGTGTTGATTTACTTTCTATGCCTTATTCTTCAAAATTAGATTCTTGTTCTACTTCTATGTCTTGTGAGACTAACCTTTTAAAAGAGAACAATGAGCTTAAACAAGAAGTGAAGAACTTGAGCAACAAGATAGCAAGGTGGAACAACTCAAGTACCGCCCTCAACCATATGTTAGAAAACACAAGAATGGTGGGCGACATGAGTGGTCTTGGCTTCAAATCAAGCAAAGTCGACATACAAAGAAGCCAAGATACAAGTGGTATTCACTTCAACAAGAGTAAGATCAAAGGCAAGAGGTATGGCAAGAGAACATATGAGAGAGAAATGAAGAAGCTAGAGCAAAAACGGCTTGTTCATTTCATGTGCTTTGAATGCCATGAAATGGGTCACTTAGCTTCATCATGCCCCAACCGAGAGAAGCTCAAGTTGAAGAAGGATGACAAGAGACTCACCCGCTCACAAAGCTTATACAAGAGATTTGTGAAGCCTCAAGTCAATACACCCCAAGATCAAGTCAAGACCAACCATGAAGCATGCCGTAGTGACTTGAAGAACAAGAAGACAAGAAGGGGTAGTGGAAGAGGAAGGCATCCAACTCATATCCATGATGCCAACATGATGATGAGTAAGAATCAAGTGAAGAAAGATTTGGCTCACATCAAGTGCTTCGAGTGTGAAGCTACGGGTCACTTTGCCTCGAAGTGTCCTAACAAGCTTGGGAAGAAGGCTCAAGCAACCCACAAGAGGCATGGCAATGAGAAACACAATATGAGCAAGAAAGAGAAGGCTCAAGCAAAGCAAAAGTGCTACTTGTGCCGGGAAAGGAGACACATGGCTCATTCATATCCCCTAGGTAACACTCCTAAGCCTATTTCAATTCATGCAAATAATTTGCTTAGGAAGGATGACAATGGTACCTCATCGGTTGCCATTGCTAAACATCCCGCTATCCATACTAAGGCTATGCCAAAGTATGTTGCTCCTAACTTGAGAGGACCCAAACTAGTTTGGGTACCATAAAAAAGTGGATGAATGTGTGTAGGTACCATGGCATTGGAGACTTGATTCAATTGGTATTCATATTAATCATCATTTGTTGAGTCAAGTCATAAAGCCTAGTGCAACATCCAAACCAATGCCAAGTCAAAAGAAGTGAGGTCCAAGTGCAAAACTCATACAAATGCAAATATCAAGTTGTAGGTGGTCAAGTGGTTAATTATTTGATGACTTGCAAAGAATCAAGTTGAAGCTTGCAAATGGGCAATCCTGAATCTTTAAGGTATATCTTTTTATGATCAATTACATTTGGATGCATATGAGTTGATTAAATTGGATAAATATGCATATGTTGCTTGCAATGAGAAGTTTGAATGGAATAATTGCTTAGTGATCAAATCTGAATAGATTTGGGTTGGATATGATCATAAGATGACTTTTAGTAAGTGGATTGAATGGATATATGTCTTGTGAGAGTATTCAAGCTTTTTTACCTCAAGTTTGATTCAACTTGAAGAAGTTTAACTCAATTACTCGAATCTGTCCAAAATCTGAAATCTGAGCTAACTGAGAAGAAAGCCATGTTTGAGTGATCAAATCTAATTGTATTAGCTTGAAAATTGATATACATGCTCTAGACTTATGGTACAAGTTGCTGTGAAGATCTCATAAGAATTGGATAAGTATTACCTTGGTTTTGGAGTAGTTCTTGTCAACTATAGTGCAGCAGTTTTTAAGCATGTAGCAGTGTGGAGAAAAGAGATGGTTGGCAGTCCATACTTGGTCAAATGAAGCTTAAATTTTTGTGGCTGCTAGTAGAGTCATTGAAGATCATCTCCATAAAATTTCATGATCTTTGGACAAGTACATTGGGAGATATAGCACATTCTTTGAAGTATACAGAATCTGTCCACAAGAAGGAATTATTGGAAATATTTGGTATCTCTTGCATTGAGAGGCTCTCAAGTTGGAATTATGATTACAAGTGGTTGAGAGTTAATTGTTTGGTTTTGGATCATGAAGATTGGTACTCAAGTGAAGGTCAAGACCAAGCAAAGAAAAGATGAAGTTTAAGTCCTAATGATGATTGAAGAACAATTGGATAGAAAGAAAAGGACTTAAAGAAGGAATTCAAGTTGATCATCATGTTAAGTCCTTAGATCAATCAAGCAAAGGCAATTCAAGTGAGTATTGAAGATGTTTCTTTGGAGAGAGGTCACTTCTCCCGATCGTCGGGGCATGCCGCCTTTTGTAGGTAAATCAAGTGGGTGATGCTTGGATGGCTAACATGGAAATGGCGATCCGGAGAATCATTGGAGATGCTTAGTTGAAGCAATCAAAAGGGTTGATCTAGAGAGTAAGCAACAAACCAAATGAGAAAATTCATATACATACACATGGTATTAATTCTTATTCAAGTGGTATTCTCTCATCTAAGTTTAATTCAAGAAAAGAAGCAAGTCAACCATAACTTGAAACTAGCACTTGATCATAAATGGTACTTAATTTTTATGGGTGAAGAATAGTTTTCATGATGATGATTGGTCTTCACCAAGCTATTCAAATGGACTTCACTGTTGCTATTGTTGTAGATTGAATGAAATGACTATCCTCTACTCCGAGATTGCAAAGGTATCATTGTATGGCATATGCATTCATTTGTGCTAAGGATTTGATTAGAGCATATAGTCATACATAGATGAGAATTCATGAAAAATCAAGTGATTTCAAGTTCATATGATGCCACTATTGCTTCTATGTTTTGTTTGATCTAGTGGCTAAATATGACTTGTTCATGAGCATGTAAACCTAGTGTTTGATCTAGTTAAATAAGCAAAAAGGATCTAACTCAACATAGGCAAGATAACCCCTAGCGGCGTGAAGAAGTTTGTCTTTATTCAAACCGAGTTAGATTACTTGTGCAAGTTTGCTAGTTTGAACTAACCAAGAAAGAAGCTCATGGAAACAATCTAAGTTCAAGAAGCATAATACAACAATGAAAATGGATATCAAGTTATTCTTTCCAATTGGTATCTAGACTGATCAAATCAATAGTAGCATGCACATGGTTATTCTTTAAGTGGTATCACTACTCTTCAAGTGGTATTACTATACATGGTGTATGTCTACAAGTCGTTCAACTTCAAGTAGTACTATGTTCTTCATGACGGCATCCATGTAAGTGGTATAAGTCCAACCTCAATTGGTACTCACAAGTGGTGTCTAGATCAAGTTTTCAAGTTGTATCCAACAAGAGTGCAAGTGATCCTCAATTTTAAGTGATCATCAAGAGAAGGACTTCCAACAAGGTGTCCATCAAATGTGCAAGCATCTACCCTCAACATCCCTACCACACACTTTTGTCATAATAGAGCATTGACTTTTATGGAAATTGATGACAAAGGGAGAGAGATTTGGACAAAGATATGAAATTATGTGATAAGAAAGAGATATTGAATTACATGATCAAGGGGGAGAGAAAATCAAGATGGATGGAAGTACGCAATGAACCATCATGAAGGCCGATGATGGGAGAGCAATAGGCCAATAAGAAGGATGATCCACAAGATTGACGATTATAAGAGGATCAAAATTCTTGGACAAGAGAAGCACACAAGTAGGGGGAGCAAGCTCATGGACATGATTGATTGCATTTGAAATATGCATATTCATATGCTTGCTTGCATTTGCATTTAGTTTATTTACATATGGTATCTTACTTGTGTGGTGTATGCTAGTATAGGTTTGAATGATGATTTGATAACTAGCATGCATAGGTTGTTAGCTAGACTTGTGTTTTTCAAGTATTTACTGGAGCCTTACTTACAATGTTGATCTCACGGGGTATCTAGTATTTTTGCTTGTCTAGCTAAATATGATGCTAAGGATGGACTTAATGATGCAACTTCAATTAACTTCAAGCAATTGGTATCGAGCAATTGGTATCACGCTAAAAAGGTTTATTTTATGCACCTTAGCATCACTTAGTAGTGTTGGCACTCCCATAAATTTCATATTTATGCATGTGTGAAAATTTGAAACCAAACCATTTGAGTACACATGTAGGGGGAGTTAACACTACCAAGTCAGGTTTTATGGAGCTTATCCAAGTCTAAAGATTTGAGCTTAAAGATGGATAAGTAACATAAAATCCAACCCAAGTTAGTAATTTACACTTGTGTGAAGAGCTAACTTGGTTAATGCGCTTAATTTCTATATCTTTGTAGAGTTGTCATCAATTACCAAAAAGCGGGAGATTGAAAGGTCCTTGTTTGGTTTTGGTAATTGAGTGACAACTTAGGTGAACTAATATGTGTTTAAGTGTTGATTACACAAGTGATTAGTCCACAGGTACATGTGTGTGAGCATCTATGCCATGGAGGTGGAAATGGCTTGGAGATGATGCTTAGCTCACACATATGGTATGAAGGAGCTAAACGCATGAGACATGACATGGAGTCATGTGGCTAGGTGGAGAAGATCAAGACAAGGTTTCGCGTCAATGGACCGGTTGCAAGTGTGAAGGGCAAATCGGGTGATGGCTTGACGCCGATGGACCAACGCAACGGTGAAGAGCAAGCAAGTCAAGGATCGATGAACCAAAATGTCACAGAACCGACCAATTTATACGAGCACAAGTACAATGATCGCATTTTTAATCGCAATCCAGTCGCACTTGAGCCAATATAAACCCGGTAGTCCGGAAATCTCGAAGGATTTCAAACATTTCATACCCCAAGGATCATTCATTCAGCAATACCCGATCACATGACACATAAGTTTGCAACCGAATTTAAACATCAGAGTACAACATAGCCTTTTACACAAATATAGCAGTAGCGGAAGTTAACATAGTTTTACACCACAGAGTTCAAATACGAGTACCATCAAATGACCCTGTCACAGCATTCTTACAACATCTAAGGATAGATAATGACCCTGCCCTCGGGTCTAGTCTTCTTCGCCCGCAGGGGTGAAGCAATTCCTGCAATACGCGTAGTAGACTACACCATCTGCAACAATGCGAATAAAACCCTGAGTACTCAATTGTACTCAGCTAGACTTACCCGACAGGGAGTAAATAAAAAGACTCTCAAGGATATGCAAGGCTTATTTGGTGGAGCTCAGAGGGTAGCATCATTTTTGCATCAAAAGCATTACTACAGTAGATCCTCAACTTATTCATTTTAATTGTGATAAGCTTCGATTTCAGTTAAGCTATTTACTAAGATTAGCCACTATACTAAGCATTCACTGAATATTATAGCAATCAATAAAACCATATGATTTCCGATATCCACAGATATCAACCTCATCTCACCATAATCATTATGTTCAAGTTATTAGCCTCTACCTCACCAGAAGATCAGTTCAGTTTCTCACTAACCAGGAGAGATGGCGATTCGAATCGATTGTACCAGCTGCCAAATATGCCAATCACAAACCCTGTCAGCCGAGCCACTGGCTTCTTGGGCCACCGTTAAATCTTTCTGAGATACAATATGTCGCGAGTTTGGCGGGGACCATATTCTCAGAGAGCAACCCACTTCCAGGATGCATCAGGTCCCTGACCTGCCCTTGGTAAGATGGTGTCTCCGCACATACTTCCTACCTTCAGAATATGTCTGCCTAGTCGCACCAAGGCTCGGCTCAGAAGGAAATACTCGGCTTCGCGGTCAGAACGACTTATCTGGCCAGCTATGTGACGACGTCTTTCAATCTCAACTGATGTCTGGTGGCCTCAGTCCTAGTCGGCCGCAAGCAGCACCGAAGACGGCATGACCTCAACCATGTCATGCGGCTCCCCGCTACCTAGCCTTGATTCTCTCATTAGACACTGTGGCATGGTGGCACATATAGTCCATCATGTGGAATCCAACCCCATCATCATTAGTAACCAACTATGCTCGCGAAGGACAGGAAATCCCTCGACTTCTACCGGTCTAAGCATGGCTAAGCATAAGATCGAACCCATCCCCTTGTCTAGTAATAACTTCAGGATCAAGTATAAGTGGACAAGGTATAAATGCAGCAACGGTATCATATCAACTCCTATACTTAAGTGCACAATCATACGATTTAATAAAGACCCGTGCATTTGTAAAAAAGAGTAGGTGGAGACTTAGGGATGCTCCGGGGCTTGCCTTTCACAAAGTTAGTAGGTTAGTGATCAGGGCACTCTGGAAGTTCAGCCTCTTCTTCCTGACCTTCGGGAACCTCTGGCACTTCAATCTCCGACGGAACTCCCTCCTCCGGTGGATCGAACTGCAATAGCGTCATGCCTCCCGGCGATCCTGTATGCATGATATGCATATATGAGAACTGAGAATGCACATGAAATGCAAGATAGAGATGCACAAATTAACCTATGATATGCAATCAGTTTAACACACCACACTCATTTACTGAGTACATGCATATTTCTTCTCTAGACAACCAACTCATACTCACCCTTCTTAAGCAAAGCATAGAACAATTTCTCGTCCCGGGTGAGAGGTCTACAACCTGCACTTAATAATCAACATGCATCAACTAACCTACCACAACCAACTTATAATTAACAAGCGCGAGCAACATCATATAAACAAAATATTAACCTTGCTGCCCTAAGCTCAAATTAGGATTAGCTTTACTGTTTAAAATAGGTGACAATGCTGGAACATCACAGAAATGCATGAAAACACTTCACACCCATAGATGCTTGCTTAAAAACAATTAAACCAACCCTAGCTTATAACTGGACCTACTGTTTACTGTGACTAGAAAAATCCATAAAAATTACAGTAGCTATTACACATTCAGATTAGCCTACTTACAAAATTTCAAGTCATTTGGGCAAGTATAACAGTCTACACAAAAATAACAAACAACCAGCCTTTTAAGCAATGGAAAATACTTAACACAGTGAAAAGTATCAAACAATAGATTTCCCAATTTTCATAGCTTCTTTCCAACATAACATGGTCCAGGAAAAATATTCATGACCATATCCTTAACACATTAAGCATGGTGATTTTTCCAAGATTAAAGCATAAAAGGCACATTATACTAGACACCATATAAATAACAGTGCAACACCAGCAAACATATTTTTCTTAGATTCTACTTCCCTTAACAAGATTAATACAAGTGGAATCACATTTTTAGCACATTCCTACAATTACTTATGCATTTATCAAGTTTGCAAGCAATTAACAATTTAAATATAACTGCACAGAAAAAATATTCCAAAAGTACATTTTATATTTTTCCTTGATAGAGCTCAGAAGTACAAACATAACAAAATTTGGTTCACCCCAATTGGACACTCCTAACTCCAGATATGAATTTTGGAAAATTTTACACATTTTCTGGAAATTCATTTTATAAATCATAAAACCCAAACCCGATAGAAACTGCTACGTGCACCCGGCTCAGTGAACCAGAGGTGCACCCGAACGGCTGACTCGCGGGCCCCGGGGTCAACCCGACCCCACGCGTCAGAGAGAGGGGCAGAGCCGCCGGCGCTGACCGGCGAGATCTCGCCGACGGCGAGGTCTCCGGCGACGCCGAGGCTACCTACCGACTCGTGGCAACGAGGCGAACTCAATGGACCAACTGCCGAGGGTTGTACCCCACCGGAGCAAGCTCGACGGCGGCAATGGCGGACGGCGGCGGTCCGGCGAGCTTGCGCCGGCCGATTCCGGCCGTTACTCGCGCGGCTAAGTTTCAGTTCCGTGTCCCTGGCACCCTAGCGGACCTATGCGTGCGACTAATCGGACTATTGTGCACGGGAGCTCACTGACCGCGCACGCATGGCGGCACGGCGGCGAGCGGGTTCACGGCGAGCTCGGGTTCCGGCGAACCTACGGAGAGACCGACCCATCCGACGGTCTAGACTGGATCTACAGCTAACGAAGACTCCTAGACGAGCAATGGAGAGAGAAGCCGACCCCGGTATCACCCTCGCCGCGGCGACCCAAGAGCTCGGCGGCGCTCCGGCAATGGCGCGGCGGTGAGAAAGGCCAAACCGTTATACCTTAGCTCGGCTGAGGTCGGCAACGGGTCGAGGATGAAGAGCAGAGCAAGGCGAAGCTACGGCGGAGATGGAGCGGTCGGAGACGGCTCGATGACGGCGGATTTCACCGCGGCGACGGCAGCGGCGGAAATGGCGACGGCGGAGGGGAAAACGGAGAACAGAGGGCGAGAGCGAGCGAGTGAGAGTGAGAGGAGCGTGCGGGGGACAGAAGTGGAGTGTCGCTTTTGTAAAGCCGACCGGCGCGGTGGCCAACGGCGGCGTACGGCGCCACCTGGCGCGCGGCGTCTGACGCGGTCGCGCGGCGACGACCGGCTGCCGAGCTGAATCAGCTTCGATTCAGTCTCCGCGAACCCGACTTAAACCCGATTTTGATCAAGCCATAACTCGTGATCCAGTGCGTTTCAGCGAAAACTTCACTAATATGGATCAAAGAGCTACATGAGTAGATCATTTGGTATTAAGACACTTTACTCTAGATCGGCCTGGATTGAGAGATACAGGTCGATGAACAAGGGTACACCGAAACTGAAAACCAGCTTAGACTTAGGAAAATTTTTGAAACTTCAAAACAGCTCCAAATCTGCACTAATTCAACTTTTTGACCACCTTCCACCCATTTTCATGAGTTGACCCAAAAATAAAGTTTGTTGCTTATAAAATTCTACACAACTTTGATTAAGGGTGCACTGACATGCAAAATCCCTAAAATGCCCTTCTTGTTTGGTCAAACAGAATAGCTTTTAGAGGGCTCTCTAGTCAACTATGAGCTAGAGGGGTATTTTGGGGATTTCACCAACATGAACATTGTTGCAAATGTTATCCCAAACATGTCTAAAGCATTTAGAACAGTAAACAAGCATCACATTTGCTTGTCAACATATTTAGCATGTTAAGGACATATAAACAAACATATAGCAATAAAAGGGAATCAACTCAAATGAAATTATTATGATGCATGAAATGACATGATCTATGCTTGATGACATGCAAATGCAAGTGTAAAAATAGTAACTAACACTAGGGTGTTACAGCCCTTCCTCCCTTAAAAGAATCTCGTCCCCGAGATTAGAGTTAATTACCATTGTTTATAGAAAGAAGGATAGACTTCCTTGAGATAGTCTTCTCGCTCCCAAGTCGCATCCCAATAACTTTGGTTGTTCCACACCACCTTATAGAACTTGATCACTCGGTTACGGGTGATTCTTTCTTTGTAATCTATTACTTCAATAGGCTTTTCTTCATAGGTCAAATCTGATTTCAACTTGATATCACCAAGATCCACTTGTTCTTCCGGTACTCGTAAATATTTCTTGAGTTAGGATACATGAAACACATTGAAGATAGTGGACATGTGTGGTGGCAACCGTAACTTGTATGCTACTTTCCCACTTCTTTCCAGAATTTGAAAAGGACCTACAAACCTTGGAGCTAACTTTCGTTTCACTCCGAAGCGTTGTACGCCTTTCATAGGTGACACCTTCAAGTATACATAGTCACCCACTTCAAATTCCAATGGCCTTCTTCGCTTGTCTGCATAACTCTTTTGACGAGTCTGAGCGGCTTTGAGATGTGTTTGAATGGTATGCACTCTCTCCTCGGCCTCTTTCATAAAGTCAATCCCGTAATATCTCCTTTCTCCTGATTCAACCCAATTGAGAGGAGTTCTACATTTGCGCCCATACAAAGCTTCAAAAGGAGCCATTTGAATAATCTCTTGATAGCTATTAATGTATGAGAACTCGGCCAAAGGTAACCATTCTTCCCATGAACTTTTAGATGATAGAACACAAGCTCTCAACATATCTTCGAGGATTTGGTTTACCCTTTCAGTCTGACCAGAAGTTTGAGGATGATAAGCTGAGCTGCGAACCAAATTGGTTCCAAACACTTGTGTAGATGCTCCCAGAAGCGTGCAATAAATTGCGGGCCTCTGTCGGAAACTATCGTCCTCGGCACACCATGTAGCCGAAGTATCTGAGCAAAGTAGAGCTGTGCCAACTGATGAGGACGATCTGTAGTTCGAACTGGTAAGAAATGTGCAATCTTAGTCAATCGATCTACAATCACCCAAATAGAATCATGGCCTTTTTACGTTAGAGGTAACCCAGATATGAAATCCACGGTTATCTCATCCCATTTCCAACCTGGAACTGGTAAAGGTTGCAATAGACCTGCTGGCTTAAGATGAATAGCCTTCACGCGACATTTGCAAAGGTGGTGAAGTTTGGAGTTGAGAAGAGCTCTCTGCAGAGCGTCAGACGCTAAGGAGTGGGAGCGTCGGACCATTGCTCTCGGTCCGACGGCTAACCCTGATTTTTCAGCGAGCGTCGGACGCTAGTCGGCGTTGGTCCGATGGTCTGTGGAGGCCGAGCGTCGGACCGTGAGCTTCAAAGTCCTGACGGTGCAGAGCAACGAGGAGGTAACGTGTGGCGAGCTGTGGTGCGTCGGACGCGCTCCGTTGGTCCGACGGCGAGCGTCGGACTAACGTCCGACGGTTTTCAGTGCTCAGGGAGCTCTCTGGAAACGTCGGACCGTGGCTTCGTATAGTCCGACGCGCAGTGGAAATTTAGTCCGACGGTGGCTAACCGTGGAGCGTCAGGACCGTGGGCTTTGGTCCGACGGTGTTCCGTCCGACGGTGAGCTGAAGCGCGGGAAGTTAGCCGTTGTGATCCAACGTTCGACTTCAAACGGCTAGTGACACTGTGGCGGACCATCGGGAGCGTCGGACCATGGACATTGGTCTGATGGTGGCGCGGATGAGCGTTCGACGCTCAGTCCGACGGCCGATTTCGGTTGCCAACGGCTCTTTTGAGCTGGGGGCTATAAGTAGAGGGCTGTGGCTGGCTGTGAGGTGTGTCTTGCACCTTGGGGAATGTGTTTCCCTTGCTTGTGCATGACTTAGTGCTTTCCAACTCACTTGTGCTCATACAATTCACATCGGAGAAGTGAGTGATCGATCGCTAGTGCATTGCATTGTGAGATTACTTCGAGTGGCACTAGGTGATCGAGTTGCAAGCCGGTGGTGCTTGTTACTCTTGGAGGTTGCCACCTTCTAGACGGCTTGGTGACTTGTGGCTCCGTGAAGCAAGCAAGAAGATTGTGCTTGGCTCCGGAGAAGCTTTGTGAGGGGTTGGAGCTCACCCCGCGGGAGTTCGCGAAGAGCATCGCTAGTAGAGCGAGACGTGAAGAGCGACAAGTGGTCCGGCCGAGTCAAGTGCTAGAGCTTGTGGTAAGCACTCCACGTGGGAGAGTGTGACTTGCGGGTCACCACTAGCAAGAGGACCGGCGGCAACCTTGGAGCTTGTCTCAACGGAGGACGTAGCTTTGTGGCGATAAGTGAACCTCCGGGAAATAAATCACCGCGTCAACATCTTCCCATCCTTTCGCGGTGATTTGCTCCCTTCTATACAAGTCATTTACTTTGTGCATTAATTTACTTGTGTAGTTGTAGTTGCTCTTGTGAGACCGGTTAGCTTGTGTAGCTTGCCACTCACCTTCTTAGCTTGTGAAGCTTAGAAGTAGTTCTCACTTAGTTTGTGTAGCTAAGTGAGTTGCGCTCCTTGATTTGGATTGTGTATCCTTGTCATTGAGCAAGTAGTGAGCTTAGGTGCTTAGTGCGCTTTTGCTTGCTATTGGATAGGCGTTTCCCCGGTGCTTAAAGTACTAGCGCTTAGGTTTGTGTGATCTTGCGCTAGAACGGTTTAGAGAAGCTCAAGGTAGACTTGCACCTTTGCTTCTTGTTAGGATCTTTTGCAAGGTGCTTAGAGTCTTAGTTAGGGGGTGAATTATCGTTAGAACCGATTAAGTTTTATTTCTACTACGATTTTTTTTTTTGTCGGACTATTCACCCCCTTCTAATCCGCCATCTCGACTCTTTCGAGAGAGAAGGGCACCGACGAGCGAGCTCCGAGTGGGCTACTTCCATGGCCCCCACCCTATTGCGGCTGCCGCCTCCAAGGTTGCCCCTGCTGGATCTTGTTGCCGTGCTCACCCCGCCAGATTCGGAGAGGAAGGGGGGCATATATAGGTCCCACATGACCTATAGCGTTTCTGTCAAGTGGGTCCTAGCTTTTTACGGTACGCTTTGTAGATCGGGATTGTGCGAGATAGCCTAGCAGCATGGCTTGGACACCTATACACATGCATTACCCTTCGATCGTTGATCAAGGCAATGCAACCATAACTCGATCGAACAGGGAGGCACATCACAGCCGCAGCAGCGGCCGGCAGCAAAAACAAACACAAAGGGCTTCATCGATCAAGAGGCCGTTTAGTTATGGAAAAATGAGTGAAAAATATACTATAGCATGTGGAGAATCTTTTTCAATAGGTGTCTAATCTTGATCTAGGTAGATTTAAAAAAATCGTCTCGAGAAAGCCAGATAAACTATACAAACATGTAAGAACTGCTACTTCATCTAATGATCCATGTATGCGTAAAGGACAATCGATATGACAGAAAATCTGCATTTTTTTAACTATAAACAGGGCCAAGTTGTTTCTTCTTCATCTTCCAAATCGATCGATCGAACCCAACCCCAACGTCGTCTGCAATCCCTTCTATGCCATTGAAACTTATACTTATCCTTTATGTGCCATTGAAAAATACAAGTTCCTTTTTATGCCATTGCTTTATATTTTCTCTCCTTTATATGCCATTGCCGTTATATTCTTCGTAAAAAATCTCACGTGTTAGGCTGGGAACGGACGGGGATACAGGATTAACACGTGTACGTCAAATGGTAGACTAGGAAAACACTAGAATAAACATATTTACATAAGTCTAAATTATAACACGTGTACGTCAAATGGCTAGACAAATTATGATACTTATGTCAAATGGTTAGGCTAGGTCAGTCTTCTTGCAGCGATGTAGACATACGTGGAGTGAAAATGGTGCCACATATAGCGCTAACGAAGATTCTTGAAGGAGAATATAACAGCAATGACATATAAGGGAGAGAAAATATAAAGTAATGATATAGAAGGGAACTTATATTTTTCAATAACAATAAGTATAAGTTTCAATGGAATTGAAGGGATTTTCTCCTCGTTTATCCCTACGCGCGCGGTTAGGGGTACTGCAAAAAGCAGGGCATCCTTTGACTAGTGCAGCAGAGCGCCGAAGTGGGAGCCACATCCAGCAACCGCCACGAGAGGGATCGGAGAGAGAGACTGGCTTCCACGCACGAAAACCCATTTGAAATCGCATCTTCCACCTCGCACCCCTGGGCCACTGGCCTATATATTGTGCTGCTAGCCCCTGCTGCCCCTCTCACCAAACCAAACCAAAACCCTCATCGCCCGAGCCCCAAAAGGCCAAAACCCTCTTCCTTCCTTCTCCTGCTCTCTTCCAGAGCGAGCGAGCGAGCGCCATGGTTTCCGTCGTCGTCGTTCGCTCTGCTGGCTCGTGCGCCCTCGCGGCCGCGGGACCTCGCCGTTTCGGAGGCGGGAGGCTGCCTGCAGCGGCCGCCCCGGGCCTGCTCGCCGGCTGGGGCGTTGGCATCCGCGCCGGCGGCCTCGACAGCCTTCGCCCCGGGAACCTGCTGCTCTCCACGGTTAGCTCGCTCTCCGGTCATCTTCTTCTCCTTCGTTTTTGCTTCTTCGTTTTCGTGTCCCTTGATCTCTTCTCTCGATTCTCTCTGTGCTGATTGCGAGACGGGGAAGTATTTCTGAGTTGATTTCTCGGCCATCAACACAACACTAACTATGTGCGTGTTTTCCTTTTTCACTCATGTTGGATGTTGGAACGAAGGGCGCGTCCGCATGGGCACTCAAGGCTGCTGCTGGGGAGACACCATCCGGTGCGCCCGGTGATGAGAAGGAGGAAGATGTACGTTCTTCCCTGCCACCGCCCACATCATGCGTATCTTTGTTTCGGTCTCGATCCATTTCTCGACTTGTAATCTGTTGTTTTGTCTCATGCTACTTGTGTTTTTTCCTGCTGTCTTCGTTTGATTTTTGCAGTCAGAGCTAGTCCAATACTTCAAGGTGATCCTCGAGCTAAACACATTCCTCCCCGCACCCACAGATCCCAGTTCCGTGGAGTTGCCTGGAAGCGAGTATCAACTGGTGATCGGGGGCGTGGCCGATCGTTGTTTTGATCTGTGGGTGGAGGTGGCCAACCGCCTGAGGCCCCCATCTGATAGCGAGATGCATAAGGTTATTCTCTGGCTAGAACTACTACTTCCCATATTCGCTTGCGTACGTGCTTCTTCAATCTGCAGGGTCTTTTCCATCGCGGCTGCTCATCTAGCTAATATTTCCATGGCTTCGATCGATCTACGTACTTCTGATCTGATGATTCTTTACAACATATATATGCAGCTTCTTCAAGTGGTGCGGGAATATCTTCGTCTGCGCAATTGTGAGAAAGGGGGCCGTCTCCTGGACGCGCGCCATGGAACTGGCGGAGGGCCTCCAGCTTCTGAGGCGGATCGTGTCGTCTGCCATCCTGGCGCCGCTGCCGCCGCCCACCATGGCTTTGTACGCCGGCGTGGTGCACTTGGAGTATGGCAGTGAGGCAAGTGCTCCCAAATCCCTATCTCGATCTTGCTCCATCGTTTTCGTTTAATTTGGGCAGGCGATCGTATTGATGAACCTATATATAATTAATAATTAAATATGCTCGATGTATCTTGTTAATTGTGTTTGTGTAGGTATCCTTGTGTCTCTTCCTGAAGCGCACTTGCCGTACCGTCGAGGATGACATCCACTCCATGTTCACCACAAACTAGCAGCAGCAGGCGCAAGGATATGATGTTGAGGCCGTCAAGACTCAAGCAAGGATCGAGTTCCGCTCTCAAGTACTAGTAGTAGAAGACCAGTAGTAGCATGATCATCGTTTCCGTTTCAGTTTCCGTTTCATTTCAGTCGGTCCCTGCAGCAGGTCATGAGTCGTTCTATTCTACCTAGATAATGTCGCCGTCGTAGCATCATCCACTATCCAGAAGTAGTATGTATGGAGTAGTAGTACTGAGGTGTGCTCATCATGGCACGTCAATGTGAGTCGTCAGATGATGCTTGTCGTTGCGCCCATGGCGTAAAGCTATCACGGTTCATGTTCTGAACAAGGTCTAGTTTCTGCATCTTTCTCAGTTTGCGAATACAAGGCCTAGTTTCTGC
The DNA here is from genome assembly GCA_038502445.1 of Eremochloa ophiuroides. Classification (NCBI taxonomy): domain Eukaryota; kingdom Viridiplantae; phylum Streptophyta; class Magnoliopsida; order Poales; family Poaceae; genus Eremochloa; species Eremochloa ophiuroides. The sequence continues at coordinate 47,747,791 of JAHLJS010000006.1, forward strand.
ATCTTTGTCAGTTTGTGAATGCGGGGTCGACCTACTATCTTTATTTCGTTTATGTGTGGTGATTATAGATATAGAAAGCTAACGCTACCTCTCCGTCCTTAAAAAAATTAAAGATGCGACGATTCTAGTTATCCCTCTCTGGAATCAAAAAGATAATTTGTCATATATTATATATATATGAATAGGGAGAAATTATGAATCTAAAAATGTCTTATAATTAAAATAGGGAGAAATTATTTGTTCAACGGAAAAAAATAATGTTACTTATTATTTAGTTCTCTCTCTCTCTCTCTCTCTCTCTCTCTCTCTCTCTCTCTCTCTCTATATATATATATATATATATATATATATATGCTTAGTTAATTTGAAACAAATAATGGGAACTTAGTTAAACTTTGGAAGCTTAAATAATGCTTTGCCTTCCGATAACAAAGATGGCGGCCCCTACTAGAGCCAAGTGGCCTGACCCTTCCGTTTCGTTGTTCAAGCTTTCATTTCGTTGGATCGCCGAGTGAGCCGTGCCCTCCCTCGCTACTCTCCCTGCTCAGAGTACGTAGATGGAGCTTGCCGCATAATCTGATATACAACCAAATCTATGGCAACTTAATTCCATGCACGCTCGGTTCCGCCGCATCAGAGCGCATCATTTGAACCCCAGGCGCAGCCTCTTGTTGCCGGAATCGACCGGGCACCGCGTTCTTCCTCGTGGCCAGTCCAGAGCGCCGCCTTGCCAGAATCGCCCGGGCATCGCGTTCTTCCTCATGGCCGTCCAGAGCGCCGCCACGAAGAACCTCGCCATGGCTAGGTCATTGTGGTGAAGGTCTCGACCAGCCGTCTCTTGTTTTGAATTCACTATGATGCCGTGGTTCTCACTGACCAGTTTGTTTGTACTCAACCACTCTGTAGACTCTGGAACAGTGCCTCACCGTCTTGTTCACGCCGCCGAAACAGCCATCAACGCCAACGGGTCATCTTCACCGTACTTCCGACCTGACCGGCTGCCGTTCCTAACCCATGGTGAGCTCCTGAGCGTGACTGTATGCCCCTTGTTTAACCTCTACCGGGCCCTTGAGCTCGGTACATGGTTGCGCAGGTGAGCTCTGTGTTGCCGTTCTGCCATGAGCATGCTCGAGCTCGCTATGAGCCGCAATCCGGCCATCTAGCTAGTCGTTGAGTTCGCGTTTGTCAGTAGATAGATGGCCTTGTCATGACAAAGGAGACCGTGTTTGGCCATTTCCGCCACCACGGATCTCCACCGTGCCGCAATGGCCGGCGTTGAGCTCACTGCCGTGCCTAAATTGTCCAATTAGGCCTATCAGCATGTGAGAAAGAGTGAGGAGAACCTGTTGGTGCAGGCCTTATCGCTGGTGACCTCACCGACGGTGAGGAATCGCTAGTCAGAGCTGGCAGCCGCGGCGGTCAACACGGCCCTGTTGACTGACGGGTGGGGTCCACTATCTGTGGCTCAGAGAGGGGGGTTTCGGTTCTTTATGATTTTCTGAAAATGGTGCAATAAATTGGTTAGGGATCTAAAAATTATGAAAAGTTTTGTGTAGCACCTATGAGTTGATATGTACTTGGGAAAAATAAGAAACCTAGAAAATGAGTAGTTTTGGTATGTACTAAACTTCCTTCTCTTAATTAACGAATGTGTCAATTGTGATTTTTCTAGGCCAAAATACTTATCCAAAAATTTTGAAATTTATTTGTAGCTATCTTATGATAATACTAACATCCACAAAAAGTTTGGGATTTATTTGAGCATGTTCAACTAAAACCTTATTTTTCCTTAGTTAAATAATAATGAAATTGAGTAAGTAGTAAAACAAATAATAGATAATGCTTAGTTAATCTTGTGAGGAAAATTAGGCCATGAACATGATAGAGATATAATCTAATAAATAGATGGATCCACCTTGCTTTAATGATTGTTAAAATGGTTAATAAAGTAATTAGGTTAATTAAGTGATTAGTCAATATAAGTAATTTACATTAACTAAAAATTATGAAATCCTAAACAACTTCACCAATTCCTGATATGATTAGGTTAAAAATAATCTTAATCATTTTTCTAACAAAAGGTTAATTACCTTAAACCACTGTTTATCCTATTTTGGTGATATTTGAACACTGTTTGAAGACCATGGGACATCCTATCCTTATTGTTCCATGGCAATGACTGAAGGAGAGCTCTAGCTCCAGCTTCTCCGATGAGAATCACTCCCAACCAGCCAAACACTCAAATTGCATCAACTGATTTAGGTGGGGATTAGCGGAGAATCACTTCTCCATTTGCACTACAAGCTAAACTTATGAGGGCCTATTTTTGGGATCTACTACTTTTGGGCCATGGGAAAAAAATTTGGAAGACTTGGGCACCGCCAAAATGTCGCTTCTTTATGTGGTTGGTCGCTCATAAGAGATGTTGGACTAATAGATCGTTTAGCTCATCGGGGTCTCCCCCACCCTGAGCGCTACCCTTCGTGTGATCAGACTGCTGAAACCATTGATCATCTCCTTCTTGGTTGTGTCTTCACAAGAGAGTTCTGGTTCCGTTTCTTGTCACAAGTGGGCATGCAGTCCTTCTCCCCACAGCCCACTGAACTCTCATTTTTAGAATAGTGGGATAGAGTGCGCAGTGCTACTAATGATATATATTTGCAAGGTATCAATTCTCTCATCATTATTCTTGGGGCATGGACTGTATGGACTCATCGCAACAGGTGTGTTTTTGATGGAGCAGCCCCTGATATTGCAAGAGCCCTGATCATTGCCGGAGAAGATCGACAACTTTGATCGTTGGCTGGATCTCAAGGAATTTCCCTCTTGATTTCTCCCCTTTCGGCAACTTAGGATCCTTGTCTTGGGTTGGTCGCCCTTTGTAACTGGCAGTTGATTTTGTTTACTTAGGATTCAGAGAGTTTGTGGAGGAGTTTTTTGTGTGAGTCGGTGTGAGTGTGTGGGCTTGTTGTTGGGTTCTTTTTTTCTCTCTTTTCTTCTTAATATAATCATGCGTAGCTCTCCTGCGTTTTTCGAGGAAAAAAAGAAGCTTAAAAACCTACTTTATCCTGTTCCCTGTTATATTTTGATGGGGATCAACAGAGAATCAATTCTCATCAGCTCCCCACCCTGCTCCTATTTAATAATTCAATGGAATCACTCTATTGGAGAATCAAGGAGCAGAGTAGAAAAGTCAGGGAAGCGGAGCTCTCCCAAACGAGGCCTACGTATAGTGAACGAGAGAGTAAGTTCAATTATCAGGAACATGTCCTTAGAGTCACTGAACGTGAATTCCTTCTCCGTGGTTTATCTGAGGAGTTGTTCTGCTCAAATAATACAGGCAAGCTCCTGTGCACATCTAATCCTTTTCCCTTGAATTTGGTCTAGTTATTCACTTTTATGGTATAATAGTTGCATTAAGTTAATAGGGATTGAATGAATACCGTTGTTGCATATCTACCTTGAATACTCATACATGTCATGGATTCCTGTTTTTATTCATTTATTTATCTAAGTTTACATGAGATTGGTGCTTAGTCCTGCTTAGTAGATAAGACGCAAGTGTTAAATTTACCACTCGCAAGATTGCTATATTCAGGAATTGTCTTGAGGGGTTATGACCTTGGTATCCGAGTCAATAACCTGATCAAATATTAATGATGAAGTACATGATTATGAAACGGAGACCGGGCTGGACTTGATATCAAGATAAATAAGAGGAAGAATTTAGGAGAGCAGACAGGTTTGCCGGATCGTGCTTGTCCCGCATGTGTCGATTAAGGACCGTACCGTAGTTGGTCCTTGGGTCATGATTTTTCTAGTACTTACCACATACTTCGGTAAGCTTGAGCCTGGCCATTGCATGACATGAAGCAACAACCGCGCACTGGAGGTGGAGAGATGGTGGGAGCAAGGTGTACCCATCCTACAGGAAGGACCGTCGGGACGGAAAATAGGGAACACCGTCAGGGATGGAGTAGGACAGTGGAGAACTGCTCTCGGCTGGCGCGAACCGGTTTACGTATGGATGATCCAGAGGATAGTTCATATACGCAAGGCTCGAACCTACATATATCATGTGGTCAGGAGTGTCCAGTTGGATGTGTCAAGCGATTCGAATCGTCATTTGGTCCATGATAAAGGACAATGATCCATGAACCTTCGCGTAGTGTAAACTATGAAACTTAATGCAATTGATAGAACTAAGAGACACTGGATGAATTCAAGTGGATGATTTAGAGTAGGCACAAACCGGATACTTTCAAATACTTAATCTGGCTAAAATCTGAAAGTAAGGAATCTTAGTAACCCTTTTCAACGGTTAATTTTGGGCCCTTGCTAAAGCTGGACCTATTATTTAATAGCAAACATCCTCCTTGAAGTCTTTCCTTTGACGGGTAAGCCCTGTTGAGCACCTTCATATTCTTTAACCCCTGTTGCAGGTTAATACCTTGGGCAGATTAACTATGGTTCCTACTAGTTGATAGTACGGAGGAAGATGAACAAGCAATAGATGACATGTGCTTATAGAACAACCGTGGGCAGGTTGTCATCTACTCCCTCCATTTCAAATTGTAAGTCATTCTAAGAATGTTGAAGAGTCAAAACATTTCAAATTTGACTAAAATTATTAAGAAAAATACAAGAATTTATGACACTAAATAATTGTACTACGAAAATATATTTGGTGAAGAATCTAATGATATTTAGTTGATATTGTAAATATTATTATCTTATTATATAAACTTGGTCAAAGTTGAGATGATTTGACTCTCCAAGATTTTTTGGAATGACTTACAATTTGGAATGGAGGGATTATGTTGTAATACAAGTTACTTTAGAGCTACCTTGTGCCTAAAGACAAAACTTATGATTTGTAATGAACTTATACCTGTTTTCGAAACTATAGTTGTAAGACTTCCGCATTTTACTATGATATATGTTATTTGTAACCGTTGATGTAATTTGAGTAATGATTCCTGTATCGGGGAGATCCTGTTCGGAACAAATGTGGATGATTCGGGTATCCTGAGGACACCCGACAAGACCTCCAGTGTTGTTTGGCTCCCATGGACAACAGTTGGAGATCTTTGTGATGACGACATGTGCATGTGGGCAATGATAATTCGGACGATTCTACCACAATCTGCTTTCATGAATGCAAAGGATGAAATATTGTTTTATTTCATAATTAAAAAAATATCTAGATATGGTGCATGTCTAATGTCTAAGTGCATAACAAAACAATATATGTAGAAAAAGCCAAAGCATATCATAAGTTAGAACAGAGGAAGTAGAAAATGTCGGTATTTGCCATACGCAATGCTTCGATCCATATTTTTCCAACCACTATAAAATTGATAATGGTACACATAAGTTTGTTTTTTTAAAAAAATACTTGAACAAACTGATACGGCTCTCCAGGAAAAGTTTGGAGACGTCCGAAAAACCAAATAACAGTATCAGCCGTTTAGGGGCAAGTTCCTGTGGAACCACTTAAAAAAACAAATATTTTACCCTCAAGTTCTTATGGGAATGGACGTGCGGAACTTAACCCCACAAGATTATTGTTACATAAGCTAGGCGGCTTTTTCCAGTCGACCAACAAGTCTCAAACCACTACAAGCAGTGAAGGCTTAAAATAAAACTTCAGGCGTAATGAATCCCCTCATCCTGGATCACCTCGCCAATTTGATAAATTGAATTTGAACCATGGGTGTCTTCGATAATTCTGTCCGCTGACTCTTTGCTTACTACAAGAACCATTCCGATGCCCATGTTGAATGTTCGCTGCATCTCTGGAGCCTCAATGTTACCAACCTACAAAATACATAATGATAACTGTTCAAGGTAACACAGCCTATCCAGTGCATGCAAATACTGAAAATCATAAGTGACGCTCGTGGATCATTTGCTCTTGCCTTCTGAAGCCAGTCGAAGACAGGAGGCACCTCCCATGACCCGGTAAAAATTTTTGCCCCAAGTCCAGAAGGAAATACTCTTGGAATATTCTCAGTAAAGCCACCATCAGTAATGTGGACTAGTCCTTTGACACCACCCTTGCTAATAATCTCAAGCACCTTTTTCATTTCAAGCAGTTTAGATTAGAATTTCCGCAAAAGTCTGACGAAATAGAAAAAGATACACAAGCAAACCCAACCTGCTTTACATAGATGACAGTTGGTGCCATTAGAGCTTCACCAATAGTAGTTGTTATGCCATCATTTCGTGGGAGGTGGTCACTCAAGGACAGTCCGCTTCTCTTCAGTACTCTTGAAAATTAAGGATTTCCAAACATCATTAACCAGATACATATAATATTCAACAATAGAAAGAAAAAAAATATAAAAAAGGTGTGATACCTTCTAGCAACAGAGAACCCGTTAGAATGAAGCCCATTGGAAGAAAGACCTATAAGGACATCGCCCTTATTAATGTTTTTGCCATCAATGACTTTATCCTTCTTCACAAGCCCCGCAGCAATACCAGTTAGATCATATTGACCCCCTTGGGCAAACGTAGGCCTTCCTGCTACCTGTAATGATCAATCATTCAATAATCAGTTCAATTACTTTTGGATTAACATGGGTAATGCTTCAGGTGGATTCATTTGAACTTGTATGGAATTAAAGTATAAAAAGCAAAAAAAAGTCATAAGCTGAAGCCGCAGGGATGGGTTGACTAAAGGCAGGCCATGGGATGTCTCATAGCGCAAGACATTTGACCATTCCTATACTGCTACTGTGACTTACAAGAGTAGTCCGCAGGGGAACACAATCTGATTGTCGGCACCCATCCAGAACCCCCTCGACAACCTACACAATATTATGGGCAAAATCGAAATGTACCGTGAGCATAAGGCCAGGAAAATAAGCATGAGCAGGGCAAAAATGATTTTATTTCAGTGAGAAAATAGTGTCAGTACCTTCTGTGCAAGATCAAGCTCAAGCTTGCTCGGTGGAAGATCAACATGAAGCTTACGCATGTTCATGCTCGGTATATAACAATATAGGAACTGTAATGGTTTTGCGCCTAAAGTTATAACGTCGTTGATTCCCATTGCCACCTGTCACAATGACCTAAATCCATTCAGTAAATTTACAGCAGAGATAAGGGAAACAGTATAAATCACAACTAAGCTCATACCAGGTCAATGCCGATTGTATCATGAATACCAGTTTCGAAAGCAAACTTCAGCTTTGGCCCCAATCCTTCAGTGCTAAGGTAATCGTCCCCTGTTAAAACAAAGCAACATGAAAGAAAAATTTCAGATAGAGCAGCACAAGGAAGGATAACAAACTTGATGTCATATAGCAGCATCAAGTGAGCAGTACAGTAGCCAATAAAACCATCTAACTACACGGTACACAATTCTACAATTGTCGCACTGACACTGCCATATCTCGAGCAAACAAGAGAATTTTAATTTGCTCCTTTCAACGACTATAAAATTGATAATTCAACTACACTTTATCACTCAACAAGGCCTTGTATGTCTTCACCACGACCACTGTACACCCAACATGATGGATAAGTGATCCCAGTGCATTACCCAAGGGGACGAGGCGGAAGCTGTCATCGGTTGCCATCCTGGCGACGCGCCACACAAGCTCGGTTGTTCCAGTCACGCCGGCATCCTTGTAAGCCCGTCCCCCCTCGCCGCCAGAGCAGGACACGGACACGCACCGCATCTCCGCAGGACCTTGGCAAAAGTGGAGGCGCTGCGTTTGGCGACGAACCACGCGGGTGGGCGCGGGCGCGGTAGCCGGAGAACCTGTTCGCGCGCCGACAAAGTGGAGGAGACGGTCGGGTGTCATGGTTATGGGCAAGAACTTTCCTGTAGATGGAGGTGGAGGCGGCGTCCCTGACTAAAAAAACTCCAAAAATATAGGAATGTTAAAATCCTACGGCACGACGATATATCCTACACTGTCAAAACATTGCAATGTCAGGTGCTCACCGGAGAGACGTCCCTCCTGAACGCCGGCGAGCAGCACCTCAGATCACAGAACACACAACACGCATGCACGCGAGAATGAACACACTGGTTTTTTTTTTGTGTGCTCTATCAAAGGAGCTTTTCTGGACTCTTCATTAATGTATATGAAAAGTGATCAGTACAAGCTAATAAAGAAAACAGGTAACCCCATGAACCTTCAAGAACGCCATGGCCCTCCTCGATGCATGCCATCCCAGGCATCTCTGGCAACGCATGACGCGCTCCAGACCGCACAAAACGGCACATCTGGTCTCTACCACATGTAGTAAAGCCAACGGCAGCAATACACACGGATACTGTCTAAACAAATGACAGGAAAAGTAAAGTGCTAACTAACTCGCATGCACCAGAATTATTTAGGCCCTCTTTAGTTCCCACGTCGGATGTTTGTATAGAATATTAAATATAGACGAAAAAATAGCTAATTACATAGATTGTATATAAATTACGATGTTTGTTAGTGATAGATTAATTAGCCTCAATAAACTTATCTCACGGTTTACGATAAGAGTTATGCAATTAAATTTTTTATTGATAGTAAGATTGATATATTGGTTCAGAATATGGATCTGCTGCATCAACAAGAACTTTATTGGTATCACCAGAGCCATGAAAATTGGTTAATTGAGGGAGATAATAATACCAAATTTTTTCGTAGCTGTGCTAATGGAAGGAAAAGGAAAAACAATATTGTAAATATGGATGATAATGGAAGACTTATTGAAGGTGATGAGAACATTTTAAAGAATGCTACAGAACACTATAAAGACCTTTTTGGCCCCCTCCCCTATTCATGATATTAAACTGGATCCTGATCTTTGGAATAATTGTTACAAGTTAACTGAGGAAGACACAATTGCCACCTTTGCAGACCTTTTTCTGAAGAAGAGATTAAGAATGCTCCATACCAGATGGAGAAAAACAAAGCCCCTGGCCTGATTAAGATGCCAATTGAATTTTTTCAGAGTTGCTGGCACATTATCAAAGATGATATTATGGAGCTCTAAAAAGTTTTTCATGATGGTTATGTTGATATTAGCAGAATTAACTATGGCACAATTACCCTTCTTCCCAAGGTGAAAGATGCTGCTAAAATCCAACAATATAGACCAACATTTGCCTGCTAAACTGTCTCTACAAACTTATTACCAAAACACTGACCATTATAATTGAGCAGTGTGCTAAAAAATTGATTCATCCTATCCAAACTGCTTTCATGAAAGGCGGAAATATCACTTATGGCATCATGTGCCTTCATGAAATCATTCATGAGACTAAGAGAAGAAAAGAAGTTGGGTTCTTTTCAAAATTGATTTTGAAAAAGCCTATGATAAGGTTAGCTGGTTACTGTTGTTTGACTGTCTCAGTTTGAGGGGATTTAGTGACAGCTGGTGTCATTAGATTAAGCAAGTGGTGTGGGGGAGGGGGGGCTGTGAATATCATTGCCAATAACTCGTTTGGCCCCTATATTAAGAGTCATAAAGGTGTAAGACAAGAAGACCCCCTATCCCCCATCCTGTTCAATTTTGTGGCTGGCTGAGAATGACTTTGAAAAGCCCAAGGAAATGATCTCATTTCTAGTTTAGTGTCTCATATTATCCCAAAGGGATTGGCTATTTTACAAATATGCAGATGATACCATCTTATGTTTAAAACATGACTATGAGGGAGCGATTGACATGAAACTTTTGTTATATTGGTTTGAAATTATTGCTGGTTTGAAAATCAATTTTTAGTAAAAGTGAGGTATTACTGATCAATGATGATGGAGATTTGAGCTCTAGATATGCTGAAATCTTTAGCTGCCAGATTGGCATGTTTCTAGTTAAATACCTTGGGGTACATGTTAGCCCTATAGCAGACTTCATATTGCTGACTAGTTACCTTTGGCTGAAAAAAGTGAAAAAAGAATGGATGTCTGGAAAGGTGGCATGTTAAGTATGGCTGGTAGATCCACTCTGATCTGCTCCAGTCTTAACAAAGCACCTATATACCACATGTTTGTATATCTGCTACCTAAACCAATCACAAAAAGCATTGGCAAAATTAGAAGGACTATTTTTTGGCAAGGGGGCAGTACAAAAAGAAAATATCATTTGGTTAAGTGGTCTAAAATCTGCAAGAGTAGAAAGAAAGGAGGTGTAGGCATTAAAAATATTGAAAAAAATTAATTTTAGCATGCTTGCTAAATGGTGGTGGAGGCTTGAAAAGGAAGACGGAATATGGAAATTGTTAATCAAATCTAAATATTTTTGGGAAGATGGTCAATCCATAATATGTCACACAAACTTAATGATTCTCCTATTTGGTCTGATCTGCTAAAAATCAAAGACCTATTTATGTAAGAAAGAACAGTCATAATTGGCAAAGGTGATAAGACTAGATTTTGGGAAGATGGTTGGCTCTTTTTGATGACCCTCTCTGCATTACCAATCCTGAGCTGTACACTCCATGTGAACAGAAAAATGTGATGGTTACTGAAGTAAAAAATGGCAATATAATCATATCTTTTAGAAGATGGCTTCATGATGATCTTCGCAGAAAGTGGGATGAAATCTGGCGGAAGGCTCAAGATTTTCCTCTAACCGATGAACCTGACTCTATCGCTTGGAAACTTGGGAAAAATAGAAAGTTTTCTGTCAAATGTATGTATAATGTTCTTACTCAGGATGATAGTGGATTCGAGTATACAAGAATTTTGAAAGGGAAAATCCCTGCCAAGGTGACATTGGAAGGGCAGTCCTATCTTCTGCTTCTGTGAGAAAAATGAATCAATTAATCACTTATTCTTCGAATGCTCAATTGCTAAGGTGATTTGGATTTGCATTGCTTGCTACTTTGGTGCCAACGACATCACTAATAGTTTAACTTCTTGCTGGACCTGGCTCAACAAATGGCTCCCAACAGGGCGTTTGATGCACGTGTGGGGTGTGACAGCAATATGCTGGTCCATTTGGAAGGCTAGAAATAATGCTTGCTTTGAGAGAAAATTGATAAAAAGCCCTTTGGACATTATTTGTCATGCTGCTACTCTAATGAAGCATTTGACAGTTCTTTATCCAGAGGTTGATAAGAACACCATAGAAGACGGTGTTAATGCTATGCTGAAGATCGTGAAGGCAAACAACGGCAACGTCGGAGATGATTGACGAGATGAAGCCTGGGCGGATGGATGGCGTCGTCTGGTGGTCTTCAGCGCACTTCGTCAGCCATTTTTAGCTTCTTTTGTTGCTGCCTTGTCCTGGTTGCATCTGTTCGGGGGATGCACGCCCTGGTTGTCTAGCTTTGTTAGTAAGTGTGGTCGTTGGATGGTTTAGCAGCTAAACTGTATGGTGTGTTGGAAACTTCAGCACCCTCTCTCTATTTCTCGCCTTCCCTGTCTGTCAAAAATCTTGGTACGCTGTATTTCCGTTATTCATAATGGAAATGAAAAAATCCTAGGTCAAAAAAAATTACTTTTTTATTAGCATTCCAAAAAATCTTCAGAAAACTCATGAAACATGTGATGTTTACGCTCCGAATTTAAACACCACTTAACAGGCACGGCGGCGCTTTGGACGAGTGAGGCGGCACGCACAGGGACAGGCAGCTGTGGATGCCCTCATTAATTCTGCTTGGTGGCGAGCAGTGTCACGTGAGCAGAAGCGGCCGAGGGAATCGACACTGGCGTATGGATGTTGACGTGGTGTATGCAGAAGCCATGATTTTGGCTAGCATTTAGTTTGCTAAAAAAACTTGCTAAATTCTTAGATTTGGTTTACCAAATCAATGGTAAGTTTTTTACCTAACTTTTGGTTTGCCAAATCTTTGACATTGTAAATTTTGGAGGTCAACCAGGCAGGCCCAAACACTTGTAGTACTTTGTCAGATTCTTTGATGTCAGCACCTAAGATTTTAAAGTTTATTATTAATGCAGATTGCTATCCAAATGTTTGAGTTGCCTATCAAATTCTCTTAACTGTACCTGTGATTGTAGCTTGGGCTAAAAGAAGTTTCGCCAAATTGAAGTTATTGAAGAACTATTTGAGATCAACTATGTCACAAGAAAGGTTAAATGGCCTTGCTATGTGCACCATCGAGAAGGATATCTTGGACACTATTATCTCAATTCCATTCTTGATGATTTTGCATCACGAAATGTTCCTAGAAGTGTCTTTTCATGAGAAGCAATTGATATGATGGAGTTCTATTCCTCCTTAAGTTTATCATATTACTTCTAGTTCTAGAACTACGAATGTATTGCTTTTTTTTTTCTCTACATTGCTTCTCGATAATTATTAGACATGTTAAATTAAAAATATATTATTAGATTTGTATTTATATATTATAAGATTATATATAGAGAGAGGAGCCATCGCGATGAGTTCCCTAGAGGGCCATTAAAATCATAGGGCTGGCGCTGCTTCGCGGCCATTGAACCGGAACACTGCACCCAAAGACAAAGCCATCAACACCTTCGTTGCCGTCGTCAATAAGAGCAAGCTTTGTTCTAGGCTGGTGTTGAGGGAAGGCACTGCTCCTCTTACCAGTGCTCCTCCATGTCCATGCCGCAACGCGTGGCCACCAGCCAACACCGCCACCTTCGTTGCGCCACCATTGACTGCGGCTCGAGCACCCAGCAACGACGCGTACATTTCCCTGGCGACGTGCGCTCCCACACCCGCTTCTTCAAGGCCGCATGAAAGGGAAGGCGAGCAAGAAGGGAGGGACTGGTATGTGAGCCCCATCTGCCAGGTACACAGACAATAATTGGACCTCCCATGGACAGATTAGCAAGTTTACAGACCTTTGGTAGACATTCTGAGGTTTTCAGATCTAGTTGACACAACGCGACAAGTTTAGGGACCTATGGAGTATTTTACTCATATGGCTATATGAGATGTACTGGTTGGGAGATGAATGCGTATTATAAATTCCAATTTGGTGAATGGTTGATGGCAAGAGAGGTAAAATCTTCTACCTTTTATCCTAAGAGTATTTCAGAGTATCGTTATTTATATTTTACCACAGGGAAGCAATGGTTAAAGAATCTGATAGCTACCATCAAGCATCTACTAACTTAATACATCAACTAGACTATAGTAGGTGTAAATGATAAATGATAGGATTTATGCACAGTAATCACTTGTAAGATAAATGAGTAGTCTAACTAAATTGAGAGGACAATGGGAGAGTTCAAGGATTCTAAATACTTCTCTATTACTTAGGTTCTATGATAACTGAAGGATAGTTATATAGCAATCAGATAGTAGCACTTGGGAGCAACAATACCTTTCTGATTCTCAAAAAGACTGGAAATGGGTAATTGGGAGAAGGCTGCCAAAAAGCTCTATGAACACTAACCCTAACGTGGTGGATTGCAATGGCACGGCAGAGCCGTCGGACCTGAGGCTACCACAACTAACCGTAAGATTAGGTGCAGTCTCAGGTAACCTATAGTCTAGATGCCAAATCTACACTATCGATTACTACCCTAGTCACATGTTAGAGTGGAGATCATATGCCAAAGTATAACAACTATACTAAATAATCACATGAAAGGCATAAAAGTAAATAGAGAAGATGAATATATAAAAGTATAAATCTTACAGAGATAAGATACAAGACATACCAGACCTCAGAAGACTCCTCCAGAACCCGAGCATGGCTCCCTCTCCCTAACTCTCAACTCGAACTAATCTATTAGATTGGAGAGAGGTTATCTTTTAATGGGACACCTCTCCCTCCATGCCCTAGTTAGAGAATATGAATTAGGGTTTCAGGGAATCATCCAATAATTTGCCTCAGGGGCCAGGGGCCTGCTTATATAGAGGGGTAGGATGAACCGTAGCTCTTGGATCAAATCGACTTTGATCAATGGTGTAGATGCAAACCTTAAGGTGGTGGAAGAGTCCACATCAAAGGGGAGAGAAAACGGCCTCTGGGGCAGTTTGGCCGAACTGGACCTATGCCAGGTGGGCCCCGCCTTCGTTGGCACGTCTTTTGAAGTCTTATAGAGTCTTCCTATGCCGGTGCTCAATGTATATTTGATATCTTTCTCATCGGGGCTCCAAACATAGCAAACTGTAGGTCCGTTTTGATTTTCTCGATGAGTTCTTTGCAATGGAGCACTCTAATTTACCATTTGAGATACTTTTATATGGTAAAACCTTGCATATCCTTTTATACCCTACAAAAACAAGTGAGAACACCAAAACTCGTAAAACTTGTTTGAATCAAACTCTATATCTATGATGTGGATTCATTTATGCCCTTAATTCCTGTTTAGTTGACGGTTAGAAATGATCAATAACTACTATTAACAAGTTCCCCTAAGCTTACCCTTTGCTACTCCCTTAGCAAAGCCTATCTCGTTAGATGTGCAAATTCTTTATAGTTACCCCATCAAGATACTTGTGTAATCAAACCAAAAAAAAACTTTCAAAGGATTAGAGTAAACTATTCTTGACCTTCAGATTTACCTATATTACCTTTAACTATAGAGCTTGTAGCCTTCTCTTGAGTCATGGGTAATTGGAGGATAGAATGTCTAAGTAAAAGAACTATTGCTCAAGCTCTTTTGCTCAACTCTATCTCATTACGGGCCACATGTGGAACAAAGCGAACAATCTTATTGAAGCCAGCCTCATACTCTACCACTGTTTTCTTATCCTGCCTATAGGTTTGCAGGTCTATTTTCATCTTCTCTAGAAAAGTGATTGGTAAAATCTCCTCTCAAACTCCTTGGCCAAGACATGCCAAGTCAAAGATCCAGGCGCAGACGAGTAAGATGCTTGCACACCTCTCCACCATATCTAAGCCTCACCCTTCAACAATTGTGTCCCATAGCGAACACGATCTCCATAAACCACCTGAAAAACTTCCATCTTATCCTCCACATAGCTTAGCCAATCAGCTGCATCAACTGGAGAGCAACTGCCATCAAAGGAATCTAACTTCATGCCCATCCACTTGACAAGAGAAATAACACTCTGAGCAACATCAGTGGGAATAGCACCCATAGCAGGAACAGTGCTAGTAGTAGCACCAGCGATAGCTGCAGTAGCAGCGCAAGCCGTTGCTGTAGTAGCAATGCCACCATTGGCAGCTTGCCTCAATGTCTCAAACTCCTGCTGCATAGCTTGCATTGCAGCTGCCATTGTAGCTGGATCAAGAGATTCATTATTATCCCCAGACCCCGTCGTCCTTTCGTAGGCGGCATAGCTGCAGCCACCATAATAAACAAATAATAATCACATTAAAAAAATCCCCACGCCAACTTCAATTGAAACATATTATACAATTAACAGATCATGACACAACAATTAAGAATAGACAAAACAACAGGAACCCATCCTAAAAGTGCAAGTGTGTCAATGTTTTTTCAAAAACCTAAAACTAGCTCTGGTATCATCTGTAACACCCCAGAATTCACAGGAAGCCCGGGATACCACTAAATAACACCAACAACAACCGCACATAACCAATAAAGATTTGGCGACATTTCTTTTAAATATAAATCAACGCGGAAGCAAAACATATATATTAAGAAAAGGAACCAAACTAGCATTAGAGAATAGTAACGAACATTCTAACACAAATATGCGGTACTCTAACGGTAAAATTTAATAGCCATTGTTTAAACATTTACTTCTAAGTCGCTTGAAAATAGCCAAATTATTTTTATGTTAAAACATGAAGACTCTAAAAAAGAAGTGTGTGACGTGCAGCTAATCCCATCCCTTGTAAGCAAGCATCATGTACCTGGATTGAGTAAAGCAAGGGAGAGATGAAACATTTCAGCAAGCGAACTTGTTTTGACATGCTACTTAGACCACATGTTCAATTAAATAACATTTTAACATGGAGTTTCCAATTGATATGAAATCAATTAAAATCAAAAACTTCTAATTTGTGACATAGCCAAATGACAAAGAACTCAAAATAATATGGACAAAAAAATCCCTTCAATAATATACTTCAGTGAATGCATATGAGTGCAATGCAAATGTCTCCTGCCTGCACGGCCAACAAGGTGTGGAGCTGCATCCCATGATGCGTACCGGTACAGTCGTGACCATAGGTCAAGACATAACTTCCAATGCCAATGAATGATGCAATGCACTCGCATGCTGAAATGAAATTAATATACCACCAATGATACTTCAACTTCATGGTTGTGGGCTAGCCACAAATAACAATATGAAATAATAACATTATCACAAATACTTAAATAAAACCACCATTAAATAATACCGAATATACCAAGATCATAAGTTTGAATATTACTGGGATGTCATTCTTATAACTATAGGTGATGAAAATAACAAGCCAAAACGGTAGCAAACCACCGCTACATTAACTTGCCTCTTTATCGAAGGAGATCAAAAGCAGTGCGACGTTCCGAAGTGCTACCACCTGATCACAGGCAATACTTAGTACAATCACAACATACAAGCAAGGATAACAAATAAAAGCGCACTATAGCGCCCGAAACCCAACATCCAAATGTCTACCGTTTGTACTACCGAACAAAACGGCAGCACTATCTCTTCTCTTTTTCATGAATAATAAAATACTTATACAAAATTTCTCAAAATTCATCAGATTATGTAAATCTTCATTATCTAAAACTTTTGTATTTTAACTTTTTTCATCAGAGGTCTCCAAGATGGTATAATTTGCCATGGAGCATAACTAAATGTTTCTGACAACCAAAACAGATCATCTAACTTCAAAAAGTCATAACAGAAGAGATACTATTCCAAAAAATATAAATGTTACCAATCTGGAAAGAATAACAAATATTTGTCACACCTAATTTGAAGGATAAAATTGAATGCATAATCTTATATGCGTCCAATGATCAGTCACACACATAAACCAACAAATACAAGGTACTATCAAAAGACAATGCTTAAATACATAATGTAATAATATAAATATTTTAACCTTACGCAGCAAACAGCGGAAAGACACTCCGATCTTTAGGTGTAGACGCCCAACTTCATAGGGACTCAGCTGACTGATTGATCACAAGCCTAACACTTCCAATCTCTACTAATCTAATAACCACCTGAGGTGTGGGGAGATAGCAAGGGTGAGTCCATATCGAACTCCGTAAGTATATCAACAAGGTAGCATAGATCCCATAAACCCATGATCAATGTAACATAAATAATGTATAGCATAAAACGATAAAAATGAGCATGGTAGCAATCAAAAGTCACCATCTTAAATGTAAGGATTCCAAAGCCACTCATGTCCTTGAGCAAGGCTAGTATACCAATTTAATAAACTCTGCGCAGAGGTGTACACTTTCACTGTGAGCCGTGATTTACCCTTTCACCCGAGGTGATCAGCCTCTTAGCCCACTACCAAGAAAGGCCGACAGGGTTCACTATGAAGCCTTTCAAAGGTTCGTCAAACATGTTAGGGCCGCGAGGTTGCCTCGGCAATCAGATGTAGAGCCCCCTCCATATGGCACAAGGTCACGCAGGTTATACACATATGGACAGAGGCCGCACTATACCCGAGTCGGCAAGCCCCTCTTGCGCCTTTTGATAACCTCTAACATGGTAGAAAAGGTCCTCATACTGAGCTAAAACCAGAGCCATATAGCCCTCACAATTGTACTGTCAATCCCGGAGATTCTCTTACAGACAAATCCTCAAGTTGCAAAAAATGACTTTTTATCGTTTGTTGCTAAAACATTAATCACGTCACGAGATCATGATCACAGAAAGAACACCAAAGCTATACTTGCCTCAAATTCGCTTTTCCCCCAAAGCACTTTCTCAGAGAATCTTCAACTTCATCTTCCCTTCTGTAGCTTCTGGTCTCCAACGCATACGTATGGTTCTCTTCTAATCGTAGCAAACACTAAGCATAGACAAAACATACAAATAAATAAATAGAGATAACTAAGAACAATATACCATACAAGGCAAAACAATGTACTAAAAAAAAGAAAGAACACATTGCTAAGACAGCGAGAACGCAAAAAACATAAGGAACAGAGCTATTGTACACAAAACCTATAAGCTTCATTCATTTTAATTACATAAAATCATGTGGAGGTTATGTAAGTTAATCAAATTATATCTGATACAGACGAACCGTGATATAGCCTTAGTCATATTGTATTTTCAAAAGATCATATATTTTAATTAATTTAGAAATTAATAGTTTAGAAAACATAGAACAAGTAATTGAATCATCATGGGTTTCGTGTTTAAACTAAACAAGTTATAACTAATTAACAAAGAAATATTAAAGTAGCTATTAATCAAATTAACATTTATTATAAAAGACCGATATATAAACCTAAGTTTATTTTAATTATAAACCTGATTATATAAATATTAAAACAAATTAATATTTTACTTATAAAATTCAGAGAAATAAGACATGAGAACGACATTGCTCACACGTAGCTCGGGTCGGCAAGATCGCAACGCAATAAGAACGGATTAAAAACACTAGATAGCTTTTAATTATAAAGTGATTAAATAATCATTAATCAAATTACATTTAATCAATAAATTCATAATGGAGTGGCATGATAATCATCAACACTACTGCTTAGAGCACAAAGACACGAATCTACCGCAAGTTGAATTATCCGAATCGAAATTAAAACGAAGAAATGGCGGCCCAAATACGAACCAGTGGTAAATTTGTAAATATCTCATCTTCAACCTTGGGCTTCTTCGTTCTTGCTGTGCACGTACAGGCAGTCCAAGTTGATCCCTGTTGCTGCTGCTGTAAGTGGGGAGGGGAGGTGGCTTCGGCCAGCGCTTTTGGCCTGCAGCAGGGCGTCTCTGGCCCCGGTGGTGAGGCCCAGCGCTGAAGGTCGGCCTGCTGCCTTCCTTCCGTGGCTGTGCCGGCTGCTCCCTGATGCGCTGCTTTCTGCGTTCTGCACGGCAGGGAGAGGAGGGCGCGGGTGGCAGGGTGGCAGGCGGCGTTCGGCCAGCGGCACAGAGTGGGCGCGATCATGCGGGCTTCGGAGTTGGTGCGGTGTCGAGGCTGCTGCATGGCCGGAAAACGAAGAATACAGGGTGGCTCCAATGTGATCTCGCCGGAAAGTTCACCGGAGAAAGAAAACGAATAGAAACGGTCAAACGGAGATGGATTTAAGAAAACGAATATACCATGACATAGGAAACGAAGAGGGCTACCTCGTGGTGGTGGTGGTTTTCGTCGGAGACGGTCGAGATGGCCGAAAAAGCTCGTCGAAGAGTTCACCGGAAACCTAACTTTTCTAAACTCTGATTTTAGATTAAAAGGCTACGAGCGGCGGCTGCGAAAACGGACCATACTTTCAGAATCAGCGCGTTAAGGGCTTCGCGACTATATATATACTTGTAGGGTTTGAGGACGGTAGAAAAATGAGATATTTTATTATTTTCGAAATTATTAAATATTCTGAATTAAATAATTTCAGAAAAGTTCAGAATTGATATTTAGGCCCTGAAAAATATTTTGATGGCTCCGAAAATTATGGGAAAATTCTCGGAGATATTTTGGAACATGTTGAACCGAAATAAAGTATTTGGAGCTGATGAAAAGATATTTTTGAGCATTTAAAAATTAGGTTTTTCTCAAAGAAAATGGAAAAAAGGGTCGGAAAAGCCAAGAAAAATTTCCAGAAAGTTTTTAGAGATACGTTGATAAACGATGTGCACCAAAGAGTGATTTGGAGCTGAAGAAAAGGTTCTCATGAACTTCGATTGAAGGGATGGAGTTGAGAAACACGGAATTTGATTATAGAAAGAGACAGAGACATGCCGCAAAGAAGATCGTTGTACTAAACGCATTTTAAAACTTTATTCACTCATATCATAAATTCATTTACAAATAATTTTGGATCTTTCTTTTGTTTAGTAAAGACCACTCAACATAAAAATGCAGATCAAACAGCATGAATGCTCAATCAAGTTTCTAAACCCCAAGATAAACTTTAATTTAGTGAAAATATTAATTCTCTTTGTTTTCATGAGCACCAAAATTCAAAATTATTATTTTTTAAATCTATTTCAAAAATGAGGAATTTTTGGGGTGTTACAATATTCTACGACTTTCTTCACAGTATTTCATTTAAATAGGCAAAAACTGCATGGATCTAAAACTGTCCAGATTTTCGTCGTCGAAAAACAGTCCACTTGCAACAGCGATATCTCCCAAAATATAATGGCTATGACAGTGTTCTTGAAGAGAAAGATATTGAAGTCCTCTACAACTCTTTCTACATGCCCCAAATTTATTGTAGCTTCTAAGATGGCCAAAAATAAAGATGTACAGAGACTGCTCAAACTGACGAGAATTCCAGAACATGGATGAAATTGATTTCGAGGATTACTCCACTAAAACCCTATCCAAACCATCCTTTTAATCCTCAAAACTTGATCGATTAAAGGGAATCGAGATTGGGCTTCTCACCTAGGTAAACCACAGCGAGCATGATGCCGGAACCCTAGCGACTACTCCAACCTCTCCTTCTCTTTTCACCTTCCCGACTCAAAATCGCAACAATCCCTGACGCTACGAAGGTCTTTGTCGATCCGATCTATGCCGAACATGGCAAAGCTCTCATCAACAGCGAGAGAAACAAAGAATTGATGCAAAGCCAAAGGTAGGAGATAAACTCTAACCAGAGGAAGAAGAGCCACCACGAACGCACCAACGGGGACGACGTCGATGGCAGCGGCAACAGCGGCAAATCCCTGGGCCATAGACTTCTCTTTCCCTCTCTCCCTTCTCTTCCTTCATGACACAGAAGAGTGGCGGCGGCTGTTGGATAGAAGGGTCGGGGTCAGGGAAGAAAACACATGGGAGAGGGAGAAGTCCGACTCATACTGGAAAAGGAAGGGTCATGGTTACTGTACTGGTGCTACAGTACCACGTTTTTCATTTTTAATTTCAATTATTTTTTTGGGGCTATTAAGTCTTCCCCCAAGAAAAAATAATTCGTCCTCGAATTCAGCCGCATCTATGATGGAAAACTACATAAATTTAAACTACATTAAACCGCTTAAGACTCACCGGTATCGAAGAGTTTGGGATACTCCTTACGCATTTGCTCCTCAAGCTCCCAAGTCGCTTTATGTTCTGGCTGATTGGTCCATAGGATACTCCTTACGCATCTGCTCCTCAAGCTCCCATGTCGCTTCACGTTCTGGCTGATTCGTCCATAGAACTCTCACATACTTGATAACTCGATTCCGTAGAACACGATCTGATGATTCTAAGATACACACTGGGTGACACTTCACAATCAAGTCCTGCTCCACCCGAATTGACCCTAAGTCAATCTTATGCTCAGGGTCCCGCAAATACTTCCTCAACATAGAGACGTGGAATACGTTATGAACTCCCTTCATAGAGTCAGGCAACTGCAAACGATAAGCCAAGCTACCAACCCAGGCTACGATATCAAAAGGTCCAATGTACTGTGGTCTAAGCTTCCCAGTAGTACCAAACCGCACAACACCCTTAGTAGGTGATGCTTTGAGAAGAACTTGATCACCCAATGCAAACTCAAGATCTCGCCTTCTAACATCTACATAGATTTTCTGGCGGCTCTGACCAGCCAGCATAGTATGGCGTATCTCCTGCACCTTTTCAGTTGTTTGTCGAATCCAACTTGGACCAACTAAACACCTTTCCCCAAATGTTTCCCAACACAGTGGTGAGATACATCTTCTCCCATACAGTGCCTCAAATGGTGCCATCTTTATACTAGCCTGATAGCTGTTATTATAAGCAAACTCTGCCAAAGCTAGATGATCCTCCCAACTACCCTTCCAAGAAAGAGCACAAGAACGTAGCATGTCCTCCAAGGTCTGGATAGTGCGCTCAGACTGACCATCAGTTTGCGGGTGAAAAGCAATACTCATGTCAAGTTGAGTGCCCAATGCGCTATGCAAACTCCTCCAAAAATTAGAAACAAATTTGGAGATTCGATCCGAAACAATAGACTTTGGCACACCATGAAGCCTCACTATCTCCTTGAGATACAAGGGAACCAAGTCTGGAGCCGAATTTGTGGTCTTTATTGGAATAAAATGAGCCATCTTAGTGAGTCTATCTACAACAACACAAATTGCATCTTTACCTCGAGGGGAACGTGGTAAACCTACCACAAAGTCCATGGTGATATATTGCCACTTCCATTCTGGAATATCTAGGGGTTTCAATAATCCTGCAGGCTTCTTATGCTCAGCCTTCACCTACTGGCACACACCGCAAGCTGCTACATACTTGGCAACATCAACCTTCATCCTCTTCCACCAAAAGCTCTGCTTCAGATCTCTATACATCTTTGTCTCACCAGGATGAACTGTGTACGGAGTACAATGAGCTTCTCTTAAGATATCCATCTTCACATGTGATTTCTGTGGCATACAAAGGCGTCCCCTAAAATGCACCACATCATTGTCATCAATACTAAACTCACGAGGTTTTCCATCACAAATCCTCTTGCGAGCCTCCTGAATCAAGCGATCATGCTTTTGAGCTTCACGGACCCTTTCACGAAGGTTTGACTGGATGAGTAACTGAGTCTGCTCTCTTGCAATGCCCACATAGCATAGGGAGACACCCATACAATCCAGATCTGCAATCAATGGCATTGCAACCTTTGGAACACTGATTTTACTAAGAGCATCTGCGACCACATTTGCCTTCCCTGGATGATACTGAATAGTGAGATCGTAATCTTTTATCAACTCAAGCCACCTATGCTGCCTTAGATTTAGCTCCCTCTGAGTGAAAATATATTTAAGACTCTTATGGTCGGTATAGATGTCACAAGGCTCGCCATAGAGATAATACCTCTAAGACTTCAAGGCAAACACAACAGCAGCTAACTCTAGATCGTGGGTCGGATAATTCCTCTCATGTTTCTTCAATTGCCTAGAACCATAAGCAATCACTTTGCCATCTTGCATCAAGACACAACCAAGACCAACATGAGATGCATCCGTATATACTGTGAAGCGCTTTTCACTCTCTGGTAAGGACAAGATGGGAGCATTCACCAACTTATCTTTCAAGGTCTGGAAACTGATCTCACAATCATTACACCACACAAAAGGAACACCCTTCTATGTAAGTCTCGTCATTGGTTTTGCAATAGTAGAGAAATCTTGCACAAAACGTCGATAATTGCCAGCAAGACCAAGAAAACTACAAATCTCAGTCACTGTAGTAGGTCTTTGCCTATTAACAACACTAGCAACATTCTTAGGATCACCTGAAATGCCATGCTGATTAATAACATGACCAAGAAAAGCCACTTCAGAGAGCCAAAATGCACATTTCTTCAATTTTGCATAAAACTGATTCTTCCGAAGAGCATCTAGGACAAGACTAAGATGTCGCTCATGCTCTTCCTTAGACTTAGAGTAAATCAGGATGTCATCAAGGAAAACAACGACGAAATCATCCAAGTACTCATGTAGCATCCTATTCATAGCTTCCATAAACACAGCATGGGCATTTGTTAGTCCAAAAGACATAATGATGTATTCAAAATGCCCATACCTGGTGCTAAAAGCTATCTTCTCTATATCCTCTTCTCGCATTCTCAACTGATGATAGCCAAAGTTCAGATCAATCTTAGAGAATACCTAGGCACCTTTCAATTGCTCAAAGAGCACATCAGTGCGAGGTAAAGGATATTTATTCTTGATGGTTACCCGATTAAGGCCACGATAAATCCCAAGGGAAAGTGGTGGCTAGGAACGTTAATAAAAGAGAGATCATTAAGTCCACTACAACTTAGCACTAACTAGTGATAGGAGATAATCGAAATAAAGGAAAGATAATGACACATAGGCAAGACAAGGTTTAGGATAACTAAAGATAACTAGTAGAGTATAGCTAGGTGAGAGGACAACGAGCGAGTTTAAGACTCCTATAACTCTTACTTTACTCCTATGAACTATCCTATAAAATAGATGAGATAAACCAAGACTGTTACCTTACTCTTTGTGTGTAGGGGACAGACAAAACAATAGAGGGGCAAAACCTCTACCCGAACGACTGCACTCTTACAGGGGCCTACGCTTTAAGAACTTGTCTTACACACGTGATGAGACACTTAGGCCAGCCAAGGCTATCACCACCTGCTGGTGCCCACAAACAATCCGTACGACAAGCGGTAATCAAAGGCAAGATCTAGTCTAAGCACCACGCTTACACTAACTCTCACTACTCTAGCTGAGCGCTAAACAACTAGAGCACCCTATGACAGACGATGAACTACACACGCGAGTTGATTATAGGATCACAATCTAGTGTAAACCAACTAAGTAATAAGATAACTCACAACAATACCATTACTGAAATAGTAATGCACTAAGTAAAGACTCAGTAAAGTAAAGCAAAGATATTATATTGATAAAAGTAAAGTCTTACAGAAGGAAAGGTACAAAAGCTACACCAGACTCCCCAGAAGACGACTTCGGAGACCCCGAGCTTAGCTCGACTCGACTCTAACTCCCACACTAGACTAATATTACTACTAAGAGAGTGGAACTACTCTTCCTGACTCTTGCTTCTTCTTGTCTTGTGTTGTGTGTCCCTGAGGAGGGTGGAGGCTGCTTCTATTTATAGATGAAAATGGGGAGGTGCCACGTTAGCGATCCGTGTGCTCCATGCCTCTCTACCCTTGGATGAACCACCTCAAGATGGACGATCAAGATTGAGCCAGCCACATGGAGGCATGCAGAAGGTCGGTGGAGCATGGCACTAGGATGGGGCCACCAAGGGGGGTTGGCCGACCCCCCTATGATAGGTTGGGCCCACTACCATGGTCCCCACTTGTCATAGAGCATGGCCATGTACTGGTTTCGTCTTGGTGTTGTCGGTTCACGCCTTGATGCAAGTGCTTTGATCTTCCAACCGCTGAATGAAAGCACAACTTTGATCCAAAGGTAGAAATGAGCTGTGTGGAGTGTCACATGGATCATGCCACGTCATCAAAGCTAGGTAGGCTCCAAACATGGGTCGGCCGACCCATGTATGGGCCCATCTTGAGCTCAGCTTTCTCCTAGATGCTTCCATGAGTCTTGTCTTAAGATGTGATGGAATAGTGCCACCAAATGTGGGTCAGCCGACCCACCTAGGTGGCTTCTAGATGCTCATTTTTATCCTGTTTGATCTTCTCTGCATTCAAAAGCTAAGAGTACAAGTAAAACTAGTTATTGGATAAAATATACTCATGTCATGTTAATCTTCCATCGAAACCGATGCCTGTTGACGGTGTTTAGAGTGTGGAATGTTATAGCTTATCCACCGTCAACACAAGGCAACCTCACTCCCCACCACCATAGAGAAGAGAATTCCACTTTTCCTAGTCCAACGATCTGGGAGCAACAGACACAGTATAAGCTTTCCATCCTATCACTGTACTATATTGCTTTTTGAGTGTGTTAGCTGGTAAAATAATCATGAAATAAAATAAAGAATTTTCCACGTGTGATTTGGTTTGATTGCTTAGGTTTCGTTAGGTTTGAATAAAAGAGAATGGTTACTGAAGTTTTTGCCTAGATAAAATGAACTCCATAGATAGACACCTTGCATAGAATTAGCACCTCGCTAGAATCCATTTTTGATACCTAGTGTCCAACCTTGAATAATCCCAAGTTTTAGATCAACTGTTTTGACATGAAGATTTACTTTGAACCTGAAACTTGTGGATAGCAAATGCTTGATCTAAGTCTAGGTAGTTAAGGGATATGATATGGAAAGTTTGAGCTGCTATTTATCTTGTTCCTAGTGATACTTGAGTCCTGGAGATTTATTTTTGAAAATCCTTAAAACCACATGATGAGTTCTTGTATGATAGAGCTTAAATTCCCACCATAGACATACATGCTAGAATAGGAAAACCCACACATTTACATGCTCCTTGCTTTGCATTGAGTGTTGTCAAGCTTTGTTGATACCTTAGAAACTTGTCATGCTTTCAAAATCAAGATCACATACTGTAACAACCCTAAAAATCCACACAACCTAAAAATCCCAACCAATTAAAATTTTTCATTTATTTATTGTGAAAACCCATTTTTCTTGTGCAAGCATATATGTTTCATTATGAATTTGGTAATAAAGGAGTATAGCTTGCATTTTAATTCCATTCACATAGAATAATAACTTATGCATCACATTTGGGATTTATTGCAATTTATGTTTGTAATTACTCAATATTTAAAATGGGTAATATATGTATTTATACACTTAAGTGAAAATAGAAAAAGAAGAGAGGAAGAAGGAAGCCAGCCTGTCGGCCCACGTTGCGGCCCGGCAACGCGCGCGCGACCGGCACACACGCGCTCGCGCTCGCGCTCGCTGCCAACCCGGGCCCGCATGTCAACCGCCTTCCCCTTCCACTGTTTCTCTTCCTCACGAAGGCGACGCGCCTGCCGGGGGTGTCACGCGAATGGCGTGACCCCGGACCCACGGCCGACAGCACCACGCCCCGCAGAGTTGTCCCCCTCCTGTCCCTTCCTTTCTTGGCCGCCAAGCAAGCCCGCGTGCACCCTGAAACCCTAGCTCAAGCGCACGGATGAGCTCCACGTACACCCACCGATACCCATCACCGTCCGCCGCTGTTCCGAGAACCGGCCGCCTATAAATTGGAGCACCCGAGAAACCCTAGCCCATTCCCACTCGCAGCCGCCACGCTGCGGCTCCACAAGCCACAACACCACACCGTGTGAGAGAGGGAGAAGGAAGAAGGGCGGAGCAGAGAGAGGAGAGCACCGCCGAAGCGCTGCCGCCGCGGAGCACGCCGGAGCCGGGCACGGAGGAGAAGCCCGAGCTGCGGACGAGGAGCGGCACGGCACTGCGATCGCTCTGCACGGCTTCGACTCGCCACTGCACCGCCATCCTAGCTTCACCGACACCACGGTGAGCCATCGCACGCCATGTCCGAACCTCGCCCTGCTTTTGCCATGGCGTTCCGCCCACGGGACGCGCAGGCACGAGCCTTTACCGGCTCAGGAAGATCACCTGCACCATGCACTCATGCGACCGGCCGAAACCCCCGGACTACAAGCTTGCTAGACCGAGAACGCAGCACGACGCGTTCTCGGCGGAGCGCGCTCACCACCGACGCGTTCCGACGCCGAATCACCCGTTCCGAGCAATCCGACTAGCACCCGTATAGGTTAGAGCGTCGTGGAGCACCGCCATGACCCCTTGAGCTAGCTACGCGGATCTAAGCGGTAGAGGAAGCCTCGTCCGCAGTGCGCCGCGACCTCGCCGGAGCGCCGCCGCGGACCGGAGCCAAAAGGAGGCCCTGCCCTGACACTACTTCACCACTAAGCAGACGTATGCCCGTTTAGTCACGCCAATTTGACTGAACCACGTCCGGTTATGCCGAAACGAGACCGTAATCACCTTGCCGTCGTCAACCGCCGCCGGCGACACGCCGCTGCCACAACCGAGCACCTTGGAAATCTCGGTAGCCAAAATTGGTAGTTGGTATACCATCGCCATAGACCCTGGAGGCGTATACATCTCCTAGAAGACCTCCTTAGCCCCGCCGGAACCTCCCAGTCGCGGCGACATCGCCGCCGATGACCGGAGCATCTCAATACCGCGACCCGCTAGCGTGACCACCAACTCACCGACCACCTCGGACAAGCTTAGTTGCGGAAGATCGAACCTCCATAGCCCGGAACACCGCGAGGTGCGTTCTCGGGGAAACGTGATCACCGCCAATCCCGCGCGCCACGTGGACCAATCCCGAGCTGCCCCTGATTAACCGACCAATTTTCCCATTTTCAGAAAATAGGATAATCTTCGGAAATTCATAACTTATTCATTCGATGTCCAAAAATTACGCACCATATATCAAAATTCTCAGAAAAATGAGATCTACAATCTAAGACTATGTTTGTGTGCATTTGGCTCTTTATTTTATTGGATTTTTCTGAAATACTCTATAGAAGTCGCTGACGCGACTATTTCGTGTTCGATTTCAGAGCCGGAGGAGGATCTGACTAAGGAAGACGACCACGAGTACTTTCAGGAGCTAGGAGACGACTACGAAGGTGCCACGTCCCACCAAATCCTTAGATCCTATTTACGCATTGCAAATAACATTATTGCTATTGCTTTATGATTATGCATGGATTGGTTGCATGATAGTATATTTGAATTCCCTGCCTTGATAAGACTATACCCTGCTATCCGCTGTTAGGTTAGCTGCTGCTTAATTTACTGTTACTCTTCCACTACTTACTACTTGCTATATGCTATATGGTGGAATTGGGACGGTGTATATCTGATTATAACCACTGGGAGAGAGTGCTGCGTGCGTCTTGGGTGCGTGGTAAGGGTTGATGTCGACCAAGTGGGATGTGAGACAAGCCCGTGGGGCAAGTCGTGCCGGGGGTGCAACCTGGGCATCACGAGAGATACCTGTGGCGGGTAATGACTTATGAGGTGGTTCCGGGATGTGCATTGAAGTCCCGTGAGCGGAGGTGCCGTGATGGCACGGGGAGAGTATCCCCTAAGTGGAGATGCCTGCTTGGTCACAACCTAGGATCTGACTAGTGACCGGAAACATCTGGATTCCCTTGCTACTCACTCGCTTCTGATGGGCGGGAGACAGCTGGACTACTTGGTAGGGCGGTGCCACTACTGCTAGGTTGAGAGGTGATAAGGGTGGACGATGACGGATGGCAGATTCCCGTACCGTTCTAGATGCGCAGTACCACTGATGGGGCCCGGTACTGCGTCTCCCAGTCTCAGCATGACGGTGTTGGATCCGGAATATCCCAGGGCTGAGTGGTAGGGTGGTACCGACCTAGGCAAGCAAGCACCCGGAATTCTGCCTAGATGATTGTACAGCATCGATGATGGCCAATCTTGTGAGTAGTAAAACCTCTGCAGAGTGTATGGTTGATCGATCGATACATAAGCCAACTCGTTGGCTATGGACCTTTCCTAATGTTTCTGCAACCACTATTAGATGAGAGCATATTCTTTTCTCCCCTTGGATAACATTTTTCCGGCAGTGTACCCGTTGTGGTAGTGTGCCGCTGAGATAGGCCCGAGAGGGAGTTGGGCCTGTCGAATGAGAGTGAGGTGTGGGTATGTGAGGTGTGGTGATGGGAAAAGGGATGATGGTGTTAACTGGTGATAAAACTTGACTAATTAAACATTGATTACAGCTGCATAGGAAAACCTCAGCCTATAGGTCTGCTTGTATAGCCTTGCATCCACTTTCCACAAAGCAAATGCTGCATAGGTGGGCTCCGTGGCCAGTACAAATCGTACTGATAAATTTGCTGTCAGGTGACGAGAATGAGTACGACTTCGAGGGAGATGATGACGAGGAATAGGGTCACGTGTTACACTCAAGTTGGCCGTGAAGGATGAATCGCTTCCGCATCTTCTAAAGCTTCTCTGAATGTTGATTCCGCCAATGTGGCGATGTAATAAATGTTTATGTAAGACTTAATTACCGTTGTATGGATCCTGGTGTCAACTGAGATATGGGTAATTTCATGGATTGTCCCAAGCAATCTGTTGAATTACAATTCGAGCCTGTGGATTTCCCTTCGCGGAAATCGAGGTTGTTTCACATACACACCACATACACCTGCTGCACCTACACAAGGAGTACGCAAAAACATGCCTTCCATCTAGATCCACCTGAAAATGTTCTACTCCTACACTGGGAGTAAACACCAAAAATATCCCATAGGTTATTCCCAAAATAAATGCTCCAAGTCCTTGTTGCTATCTCTCAGAAAAAAGGAGAGAGGGAAGTGTTGCTGCAGAGAAGAGAAATGTGGCTATGCAAAAGTGTGAGATGAGAGAAAACAATGGGTGCAAAGATGCCCGCCTGAGAGGTAAAAATGGACAAGTGTCCGAATTATCAAAAGAATGGGTACTCTGATGCCCGCCTGAAAAAAAATAAAGACACAAAGAAAAGAAAAGATAGCCCATGTTGTCCTGCAACTCAGTTCCCAAGTGTTGAAAAAAGAGAGAAATATTTTCAAGGAGCAAAAGTAGAATTAGGTTAGCCACCATATACACCTATCACCACATATCCACAAACATGCACATCTTGATTTGATTGTATGACTTATTTTCTCTGAATCGATTGTTTGACTTTAGAATATTTGCATTGCAAGTATATATGAGCTGTCTCCTTACCCATGAGCTCCACATAAACCATTAGTTACAGGGTGAGAGAAAGAGAAAGCATACATCACTACTGCCTTGGTGAGGATCCACAAATACCACATATTGAGAGACTTGAGAGGGTCATACAAAGGAATCTCTGCGCTTTATTTTGAAAAATTGCAAAAACTCCAGGATAAGAGTTGACCAAAAGAGCTTGAGCGATAGTGCTTGACTTAAACATTCTGTCATTCAATTGCCCAAGACCCTAGAGAAAGGCTACAAGCTCCATAGTTAAAGGTAATAAAGGTAAGTTTGAAAGTCAAAATGGTTCACTCTAATCCTAGGGTAATTTTTGTCTGAGCACATGGGTATCTCCAAAGAGGTGGCTACTTCTAGAGCTAAGTTTGGCTTTGCTAAGGGACTAGCAAAGGGTAAGCTTGAGGAAACTTGTTGACAGTAGTTATTACTCATTTTTACCCATCAACTAAATATGAATCAAGGGCATAAAACAATCAACAACATAGTTATAGGGTCTGATTCTAACACGTTTCACGAGTTTTGGTATTCCCGCTTGTTTTGTAGGAGATACAAGGAATTGTAAGGTTTCACCAAATAAAAGCATCTCAAATGAGAAATTAGAGTTTACCATTGCGTAGAGCTCATCGAGACGATCGAAATGGACCTATGGTTTGTTATTTTCGGAGTTCAGAATAAAAAGATACGAAAGTCGCAAAGAAAGGTTCTAGAGGACACCAGAGACCACCACGCCAAAGCAGACCAGGAGAGGCCGCCAGGTAGGGTCGGGTGACCCCACCACCAGGTCGGGCGACCCTCCAAGTTCCCGGATCACCCTCGGCTTCTCTAGAAGGTTCCCCACCGCCATGGAGAGTCCATCTAAGCCGTTGCTTAAGTCAGTTTGATCCAAGGGCTCACGTTTCATATTCCGGCCTATATATACAGCCCCAGGGATGCCCTAGGCTCCATCCCTTTCATTATTATAATTCATATTCTCTAGTTAGGGCTTAGATGGAGAGATGTCCCATTGAAGGATAACCTCTCTCCAATGTAGTAGATTAGTTCCAGTTGAGAGTTAGGGAGAGCGGAGCCATGCTCGATTCCGGAGGAGTCTTCTGAGGTCTGGTATGACTTGTATCTTATCTCTGTAATATTTATGCTTTTATATATTCATCTTCTCTATTTACTTATATGCATCATTATGTGATTGGTTAGCAAAGTTGTTATACTTTGGCATAGGATCTCCGCTCGCATCGAGTGCTCTAGTTTTCATATAGGATTAGAGTAGTAATTAATAGTGTAGACATGGTGTCTAGACTAGAGGTTGCCTGAGATTGCACTCAGCCTTAGTTGTGGTAGCCCTAGGAGGTGATAGCCCTGATGGCCGACGTATTCCACCTCGTATGGGTTGATGATTGTAGGACCGTAGTCAGAGCTTCCTAGTCCCATTCTCATCTCAGTCTGAGACTAGTGTTTTGATGTCCCGAAGTGCTATTATATGATTCCCTATCTAATTATCGTTCAGTTATCTTAGAACCCAAGTAGTAGAGAAGTATTTAGGAACCTTGAATTCTCCCGTTGTCCTCTCAGCTTAGCTAGACTACTTAATTATCTTATAAGTGATTACTATGCATAACTCCTATCGTTTATCACTTACGCCTACTATAGTCTAGTTGATGTATTAAGTTAGGAGATGCATGATGGTAACTATTAGATTCTTTAACCATTGCTTCCCTATGGTAAAATATAAATAACAATACTCTAGAATACTCCCGGGTAAAAGCTACAATGATAATCTGTGCGCTTGCGGAATCTTTCATATTCTATTTGGACTTAATAAATATCAACAGTGAACAACCAATCAGGGTGTGATGCATGTAAACACCAGGGGAAGTGCACATGAAGGCGAAGGCATCCGGTTTATTGAGGATCCATGTCTCGTCTTTTGACTGATCGTGCGCATGGTGCCACATGCCACAACCAAATTTTTTTCTTGCCTAAAGGTATTTGTCCCAGTTTGCAAGAATAGATATTGTTATTGCAAACTAAGGGGAAAAAAGATTTGAAATGATCTATCCATGGAAGGACTTCAATATTATCAAAGAAGATGATCTCAAAATTGTCAGGAATTTCCGCAAAGTCTTCAAGTGTGCGTATCCAATGTCTATAAGAGTTTCTTTTTACAATATGGTAATCATTTCTTTTGCTAATGTGTCCAATTCAACTAGCCAGTATGTTTCTTGTGTCTAATTCATCTCGTTTTCTCAACCTTTAAAAGATTAACATTTCAAAATTCATTATTTCTCAGAAATGACAATGGATTATTTGTTCTTCAATTACTTAAATCTTATGATGGCCTCACTCACCATTATTTCAAAGAGGTATTAGTTTATGTTAAATGTATTTAATATTCTAATAATGGTATAATAGATTTCCTTTTTTTCCTACAACTATTTATTAGACTCTCAATTATGGTTACTTCTGAGGTTCGATCAGATTAGGACATGTCGCCTATATCTTCATATTAGTTGAGAAGTTCATGAAATTATCATGTTATGCAGGACCACGATCACTGACATATTATTTGTATACACATGAGGATAACAAATTATTATCACCAAAGATATGTGACATAGCTGAGCAACATGTAACATTCTCATATTGTACCCTACCAATGGTTTTGTGTTTGATGAAATTCTTACCTTTGACTTTTCTAAAAGTTTTAGGGTATAAAACATGCACATCCAACAAGGTACAACTAGTATGATTTTCTCGTTCAGTTTTTAGTTTTTGTATTCTTGTTGGGCAACTTAGTTAGTTAACTTATAGTACAGTGTTATTTTTCTAACTTGTGTTGTCATGTGTGTGCTACCTTTCTTAGTTGATTAACTTATTGCACAGAGTTATGTTGATTATTGCACAGAGTTATGTATCTAATTTGTATTTTCATTTGTATGCTACCTAACTTATTTGATTAACTTACTGGATCTAGTTTCATGTTTATCACACTATGTTAGATAATCATGTTTCTTTTTTGCTATTAAGTTGTCTTATGTGCTTCTTTTGTTGTCAACTTTGTAGTTTCTTTTTTATGATTTCAAATATTAAATATGTTGCAGATCTTCCAATCGAAGGCACAAAGATCCTAAATATGATTGTTGTACAAGTTATTGAATTCTATTATATAACTTGGTGTAGAAGGTGGCATCACCTTTTATAATCTGTTGTGTAGAATAGGGTGTAAAAGTTACTTTTACTTTGCTCCCCTACCGTTTTTAAACACTTTTCCCTTGTTCCCGAATAAAAAGTTTCTGAAAATGAGGAAAAAAAACAGATGAAAGCCTAAAGAGAATATTATTGTTATAGAAAATAGCACAATGATAATGATGTATAATTAAGCACGCTTAACATTTTCACAAGTTATGTTATGTAAGTCATTTTGTGCGAGTTAGGGCGCGATTGAAAAGAGAATGTCAACTTCATGTCCATATGTGCGAAAAGAAAATGAGATGTGTGTGTCCACGCACGCAAATTGAGAAGCAGTGGCCTTGTTTCAAAAAATGGAGAAAGGTGGGATTCGTTTATTACCTAAAATGGAAACATGGGAGCTGTCCGGTTGCCCGAAATGAATCGGGTGAACGTTGGTGAAATAGTCCCTTCGCAGAAAAACAACAAAAAGATGAACAGAAATCCCCAAATTTGGACATCCGAGACGTCCCAAAAACCAAATAATAGTACCAGCCGTTTAGGGGCAAGTTTCCTGTGGAACCACTCAAAAAAAATCTATTACCCTTTAAGGTCCTGTGAGAACAAAAGTGTGGAACTTAACCCTGCAAGATTATGTTGTTACGTAAGCTAGTTGGCTTTATCCAGCCGGCCATCAATCTCAAACCACTACAATCAATGAAGGCCTAAAATAAAACTTCAGGTGGACTGAATCCCCTCGCCCTTGATCACCTCTCCAATGCGATAAGCAGGATTTGATACATGGGTGTCTTCGATGATTCTGTCTGCTGACTCTCTACTTACCACAAGAACCATTCCGATGCCCATGTTGAATGTTCGCCGCATCTCTGAAGCATCAATGTTACCAACCTACAAAATACATAATGATAACCATTCATGGTAACACAGTGCATCCAGCATTCCAGCGCATGGAGATTATAAAAATCTCAAGTGAAGCTCATGGATCAATTGCTCTTGCCTTTTGAAGCCAGTCGAAGATAGGAGGCACATCCCATGACCCAGTTAAAATTTTTGCCCCAAGTCCAAAAGGAAACACTCTTGGAATATTCTCAGTAAAGCCACCACCAGTAATGTGGACTAGTCCTTTGACACCACCCTTGCTAATAATCTCAAGCACCTTTTTCATTTCAAACAATTCAGATTAGAAGTTCCGTAAAAGTCTGAGGAAATAGGATATAAAGATACCAAAGCAAACACAACCTGCTTTACGTAGATGACAGTTGGTGCCATTAGAGCTTCACCAACAGTTGTTGTTATGCCATCATTTCGTGGGAGTTGGGCACTCAAGGAAAGTCCGCTTTTATCCAGTACTCTTGAAAATTAAGAATTTCCAAACATGAATAATCAGATACATCAAATATTCAATAGTAGGAAGAAATAAAATATAAAAAACTCTGAATACAATGATATATTGCATATACTGAATATAGTGAAATTGAAAAAGGGAGTAAAATGCACCTGAGTACTTAAACTATTGGAACATAACCATCTAGGTACTCAAACTGAAAAAGCTACCACCTCGATACTTAAACTATTGAAACATTACCATCTAAATACTTCAACTAAAAAAGCTCCCACCTGAATACTTAAACTATTGGACATTATCATCTGGGTACACGAGTGGACCGTCGTCACCGTCTGGAGCACTGGAAAATGAATTTTGATTCTTTTCTTTTTCTAAAAATTAATGAATAGTGCTAGAATTTATTATTTTTGTAAAAAAATAATTAGAGCTCAAAAAATTCTGAATATTTTTGTGTAGCCTCTTCATGATGTACTCTACCATAAAAAAATATTAAACTTGGAAAATGAATAGTTTTTTATGTTTAAAGATTACCTCTTTTAATTAATAAATGAACTTTCATGCTTGGAAGTTCATTTATTAATTAAAAGAGGTAATTATTAAACATACAAAAACTATTCATTTTCCAAGTTTCATATTTTCCTAGGTAGAGTACATCATGGAGGATTCATAAAAAAATTTAGAATTTTTGGAGATCTAATTATTTTTCAACAAAAATAACAAATTTCAGCACTATTCATCAAATTTTAGAAAAAGAAAAAGAATTACAATTCATTTTCCCGCGCTCCTAGCGGCGGCTACGGCCCACTCGCGTACCCAGATGGTAATGCCCAATAGTATAAGTACCTAGGTGAGAGATTTTTTAGTTCGAATACCCAGATGGTAAACTATAATAGTTTAAAGGGCCCCTTGGGAGAGCTCCCATCCCCAGCTTCACTCCCAACTTCACGGAGCTCTGCCAAACACTTAAATCACAACTGGATTCTGATGCAGAGATGATAAGAATCACTTCTCCATTTACACTACGAGTTAGGAGTAAAAAAAAACCGCTTCCCACCGCTTCCCACCGCTTCCTATTGCTCTCCATTCATTTGCCACAAGAATCACTTCAGAATTAAGTCTGCTCACCATCTCACTTCCCACCAGAATCACTCCTTTGGAGAACCAAGAAGTGAAGCTAGAGAATCAAGAAGTGAAGCTCTGGCAAAGTGGCTCTAAGTATCCAGGTGGTAGCTTTTTTGGTTCGAATATTTAGATAGTAATGCTCCAATAGTTTAAGTACTTAGGGTACATTTTACTCTCGAAAAAGGTACGATACCTTCTAGCAACAGTGAACCCGTTAGAATGAAGCCCACTAGAAGGAAGACCTATAAGGACATCGCCCTTAACAATGTTTTTTCCATCAATGACTTTACCCTTCTCCACAACACCGGAAACAAAACCACTTAGATCATATTGACCCTCTGGGCAGAAATTAAGCTTTCCTGCTGCCTGTAATGATCGATCATTCAATAATCAGTTGAACTATTTTTGGATATACATATGTAATGCGTCAGGTGGATTCATTTGAACATGTATGGAATTAAAGTATAAAAAGCAAAAAAGTCATAAGCTGAAGCCGCAGGGATGGATTGACAAAAGGCAGGCCGTGGGACGACATAGCGACGAACCATAGCGCAAGACATTTGACCATTCATATACAGCTACTGTGACTTACAAGAATAATATGCCGGGGAGCACAATCTGATTGTCGGCACCCATCCTGAATTCCCTTGACGACCTACACAATATTATGGGCCGGTAAAATCTAAATGTTCCATGAGCATAAGGCAAGGAAAATAAGTATGAGCACGGCAAAAATGATTTTGTTTCAGTCGGAAAATAGTGTCAGTATTACCTTGCATTCAGGATCAACATAAAGGTTTGCCGTTATATGCGAATATAGGAACTGTAATGGTTTTGCACCTAATGTTATAATGTCATTGACTCCCACTGCCACCTGTCACAATTACCTAAATCCATTCAGTCAATTTGCACAGAGATAAGGATAACAACATAAACTGCAGCTAAGCTCATACCATGTCAATGCCGATTGTATCATGAATACCAGTTTCAAAAGCAAACTTCAGCTTTGTCCCCAATCCATCAGTGCTAAGGTAATCGTCCCCTGATAAAACAAAAGCAACATGAAAGAAAAATTTCAGATAGAGCAGCACAAGGAAGGATAACAAACTTGATGTCATATTGCAGCATCGAGTGAGCGGTAGCAAATAGATCATCCAACTACACGGTACACAATTCGACACTAACATGTCTCGAGCATACAAAAGAATTTTAATCTGCACCTTTCACCAACTATAAAATTGATAATTCAACAACACTTTATCACCCAACAAGGCTTATGTCTTCACCACGAGCACTGTACACCCAACATGATGGACAAGTTAGCAAAGATGAAGTGATCCAACTGCATGCATTACATAAGGGGACGAGGCCGCGGATGGTCCTATCGCGTGCTATCCTGGCGACGCGCCACACAAGCTCGGTATCCTTGGACGTCCGTCGCCCCTCCTCTCCAGAGCAGGACACGGACGCGCACCGCATCTCCGCAGGACCCTGCCAAAAGTGGAGGCGCTGCGTCTGGGGAAGACCGCGACGAGCCACTCGTGTGGGGGCGGCAGCCGGAGAACCTTTTCGCAGGCCGACAAAGTGGAGGAGATGGTCGGCGGTCATGGTTATGGGCGTCGAGAGGAAGAACTTTCCTGTAGATGGAGATGGAGGTGGAGGCGGCGGCCCCCTGGCTAAAAAACAAAAAAAAAATATCCTAAAAAAAATAGGAATGTCAAAATCCTACGGCAGGATGATCCTACACTGTCAAAACATTGCAATGTCAGGTGCTCACCGGAGAGACGTCCCTCCCCAACGCCGGCGAGCAGTGCCCAGATCACAGAACACACACACCTCTCTGGCTCACTGGTCAACACACGCACGCACGCGAGAATGAACACACTGGTTTTTTTGTTGTCTCTGAACGGAGCTTTTCTAGACTCTTCATTAATGTATACATAAAGTGTTTAGTACAAGCTAATAATCCCAACAGGTAACCCAATGATCCTACAATCACGCCTTGACCCTCCTCGATGCATGCCATCCCAGGCATCTTGGGCAACACATGACGCTTTCCAAACCGCACAAAATGGCACGTCCGGGCTCTACACATTTGAGTCATGGATTCCAAATTTAGCTATTTTAGAAGAAAACTAGGATCCAACAGCTGCTCTATACTGCTGTCTAAAATAGCACGCTGTCCATTTCGCATGTCTCGCTCGCTACAGAGAGCTAGCAGATCCCGCTCGCCATCACCTCTTCATGCGCGATTCTCGCATGAAGCTTGCCCTCCCCGCGCACACTAAAGGATGAAATAGCAAACATTTTACCGAGTCTTGGACTGCTTCAGTTTTCTTAGAGGATTTTACGGAAATAGCTGAATCACTAAATTTAGAATATTTTTTAACTAATCTCTTGGAGTTGTACTAAAGTTAGTTTAGTTCCCATTGTAAAAACTTTATACCCATCACGTCGGATGTTTGGTACATGAATGGAGTATTAAATATAGACGAAAAAATAATTAATTACACAGATTGCGTGTAAATTACAAGACGAACCGTTTAAGCCTAATTAGTCCATAAACATTTGTTAATGATGAATTAATTAGGCTTAATAAATTTGTCTCGCGGTTTACATATGAGTTATGTATTAGTTTTTTATTAGTATCAAAAAAACTCTTTCGACAGCCCATGAAACATCTGATGTAACACGCAAAAACTTTACACCCCGAATCTAATCACCCCATAGTGCAGCCAACGGCAGCAGCTATACATGCGCATAGTATAGTCTACAACGAAT
This sequence comes from Eremochloa ophiuroides, assembly GCA_038502445.1. NCBI lineage: Eukaryota > Viridiplantae > Streptophyta > Magnoliopsida > Poales > Poaceae > Eremochloa > Eremochloa ophiuroides. The sequence continues at coordinate 47,786,391 of JAHLJS010000006.1, forward strand.
GATAGGAGAAATGGCCCTTACACTCATCGTATCGGATGTCTGGACACATCCATGGAGTATTAAACATAGACAAAAAATAACTAATTACATAGATTGCGTGTAAATTACGATATGAATCTTTTAAGCCTAATTACTCCCTCCGTCCCAACATAGATGACGTTATGGGATGCGTGCCGGTCGAATTTTCTCAACTTTGACTATGTTTAAAGAAAAAACGTACAACATTTATATCTCCAAACAAATTTATTATGAAAGTGTACTCAATGATCTATCTAATGATGCTAATTATGTATTTTAATTATTAATATTATTTCATATATAATTGGTCAGAGTTGAAAAATATTGACTTTTCGGAAAGCGAGAATGGCATCTATTTTGGGACGGAGAGAGTAGTTCATAATTTGACAATGTTGTGCTATAGTAGATATTTGCTAATGATGAATTAACTAAGCTTAGAAAAATCGTCTCGTGGTTTACAAGCGTTTTATGTAATTATTTTTTATTAGTATCCGAAATACTCTTACGACATCCCATAAAATATACAATTTGACACGCATAAACTTTACATTCCCGAATTTAAACACCACGAATTTAAACACCACGCTAACTAACTCCCTTGCACAACAGGCACGGCGGCGCTTGGGACGAGCGAGCTGGCGCGCTCAGGGACACGCAGCAGCGGAGGCCCTCATTAATTCTGCTTGGTGGCGAGCAGTGGTTGAGCACGTCCTCATTGCATTGAGATGAGTGAGTGGCGCATTGGCTGGCTGCTGCTGCTAGCAGCAAGGGTACGTGGCCTCGAGGTGGTGATGCAAGCACGGCGAGGTCCGCCATGCCCTGCCGTGCAGGCGGAGCGTCTCCCGCGCCCGCTCCCTTGTCCTGTCACCGTACTGCTCCGACTGCGCCACCACACAGCGTCGCCATCGCGCCGGCCTGCGCCATCTCCTGCACCACTGCCGGCGTCGCCACGTGCCTGGCCACGGCGCGCAGCACCGACCGCCTTGTCTATCGCCACCTCCGACACCCTGACCGCCTTCCTGCCGACGGACACGATGGCCGCACCGTGCGCCACCAGCTCCGCGCGCCCCTCCGCGCACCCGCACAGGCGGTCCAGCGCCGCCAGCACGAGCTCGCACACGCGCGGCGCTCCGCCCCGTCGTCGAAGAGCATGACGACGAGCACCGGCACCACCGCCTTGACGCGGTTGCGGCCCCACGCCGCCGTGCGCACCAGCACATGCAGCGCCGCCTTGTACGCGAACCTGGACCTGCTGGAGGAGGAGGACACCGGCCTGTCGCGGAGCTACTTCGGGAGAGACGCCAGCCTGCTGGGCGGCAGCGCAGTCGTGACGCGCTCCAGGAGGACGTTTGCAGTCACTCTCGGCCGCCACGTCCCTGAGCGCGGCGAGAGAGAAGGTGAACAGTACTATGTTTCGGCAAATAGTGAACTAAGGGTCAGAGGTGGTTGAAGACGAGGGTACTTTAGATATTTTTCTACATTTTCTCTTCGAAACTGAGAAATGCTTATTTTAATCGGTGCGGTATCTCCTGACAAATATACACGAATTTGTAATGGTCCTGAAAAACTAGCGTGGTTACGGTGTGAGTCGGCCAATTACACGTTTCCGTGGTGTCCGACAACAAAATTTTCCTTATCTTTATTATAATCAAAAGCAAATAAAACACCTAAAGAAGAAGTTTGATACCAGGCTTCTCACCCCGCGCCTCGAGGCTTCTCACCCGCGCACGGCTTCAACCACCCCATGCACACGCACACGCAGCAACGCGTCTAGACAAGTTCCGAGTTTGATTATCTAGATGTCGCATATATTTTTCACACATATGTTACGAGTGTTTTATCTAAATGTTGCCTATATTTGCAATGATTTTTAAGTGTTTATCATTTGTTTTTAGCAAATATTTTAGACACATGATTTAATTTATTTCATCTACCTTCAGATATATGTTTCAAACGCTGTATCCTGGTGTTTGAAAAGTAGACTCCAATAGGATCCTCTTCCGCGGCCACCAACTGTACCTACTTTGGCATCGTCAAGCGCAGGTGCAGATCTATGTGGGTGGGGGGGGGTGTGGGGGGCCCTGCCGGGGCTCAAGCCCCCCTACCTTGGTTGTGCCATTGGAGCCCGCCTAGCCCCCCTTAAAAAATTTAGCTATAAATCATAGTTAGGGAGGGGTTGGAGGCGTTTCGATGGTTAGGGATGGAGGTTGAAGACGATCTCTCTTTGTTCTAACCTCTCCTAAATTTTTCTTCTAGATCCGCCACTGACCAAGCGAGTGTAGACAGACGGGGGCTGCGGTCCCCGCACGCGGTCTAGCAGCGCCAGACATGCATGCATGGCGAGTGTGCGCTGGGGCTGACGGAGCCAAGCTGGCGTGAGAGCGTAATTTAGGGCATGTACAACCGATAGACGAGAGTCGTCTGTAACAAGATAGAATTTGTCATACAGACAGCTAAAAATACACTTCATACAATGGGTGACTGTTTCTCTGTCTGCATGTTGTTTAATGCTTCATATGTGACTAGGATCAAAGATGCATACTATTTTGTATATCACTATGTTGCACTTTTTAAAAAGAGTTAATAGACACAAATTAGATTAACATAGTAATAATTTTTCTTTATAATAATATAGATACAATATATATTATATTTAATTGCATCCATATTTTATTTATATATCACTGTGTTGCACTACGAAGTGAGCAATACACACACCACGTGAGCAGTTCACACCTTTATCAAATGATCAGTTCGCACAGTGAGCGCGTCAGATCAGAAGTCATCGGAGGAGACCAGGCGGTCGTACAACGCGAGTTTCGCCGTCTTGCGTTGGACCACGAGCCGGGCCTCGTCTCTTCATGAACCGACGGAGAGGCCGTCTACAAAGCGTTTGGGGGGATTTTTGCAAAAACCGTCGACTTGAGGACGGCTTGTAGACCGGCGTTGTACATGCCCGCAGGCGCGCGTGCAGCCGCTAGCGTGCTTGACATCCGGGCGCTAGCACTTCATTCATATTTATTTGTTTTCTTTCTCTTTCCCCATCGGCCCATCCATGACACTTTGTGACAGCTCTTGCATCAGTTTTTGCAACCAAAAATGCCTTGGAGCTTTCTTGGATGGTGGATGATGCAAGCTCTATTCTACATGTGTTTTAGTGAATTGTCTTGTTTCGAACCATGCCAATCAGCAAATGTTGTTTGAAAACAATCATGATATCCTTCCTTGACTGCCAAGCACCTCAATTAAATGCTTAACAAGTTCATAATTTTGCATGTTTCAAGTTTAAGGCTCACAACAATAATATTCTGATAGCACAAAGGCACATGGTAACATAATGCTCTGACTCTATACATAACTCAAAATATACTGGCTCAGAGATCACAGAAAACTAACTATAGCAGGTTCATCTATTTTCAATTGTACGATAGAAAATATGGAGATAGCAGTAGCATCTGTTTTCACTCTTGCTCAAGAATAACAGGAGCAGGTCAAATGACGACATTAATATCAGAACATTAGACCTGCTTTTGTTCCTGTATGGGTAGTTGCTCTTATGGTGGAAATGTAAGAACAAGGACTTGGTAAATGTGTAAGAACTAAGAAGAAAGGGGTTTCCAAATTCTAATTGATGGAGAGGTGAGGTTCAGATCACAAGTGTTCACAAAATATTTTTCTCAGAACAGGACTTCCGAGTCCATACATGGATGGGTAGGCAACCAAACATGTAACAGTATTAGTTGAAAGCTGAATGTCAAATCAGCAGTCAACATTCTTATTCCAAGATTTCTATGTGAACACACAGAGTAGCATATGGTTGCAGGCTATATACAGGACTTGCTTGTCTTCTCTTACGGCTGCAGGCTCCTACTAGGAGATGCAAGAAGGCATCAGAGGCAAAATGTGTCCTCAGTAATCAGCTGCCCTTGAATCGAGCCTGTAAGGCCTTAGGTCCAGCCCGTAAGCCTTGCCTTGTATCATCAATTAATCGCAAAACAAGTTCATAGAGGGTAATAAAATAGACCATCAACTACACATCACTAATAGAACTTATCACAGAAGAGCAATCCCAGGATGTCGACGGGCGAGCAGCAACAAGATGTGCCTGTGCAGCACCCAGTGGAGCAGCCGAAAATGGTGAACGAGGGGCCTAGAACGAGCCAACAACCAGACAGGCACTGAGGATACCTTGGCCCGGCATCTGCCACATTTGGAAGGAGCCGCTCCACGGATTGGACCACGGACAGAGCAATCATACCTCAAACTCTTGATCAATCTAGAGTTCTGGCAGTTTTGGTTTACCTAATGCATGCAAGGCGGCCAGAAAGACATTTAGACATGTTACTGGTGACACTGAAGCATAGGTTGTATTTTAGAAATCTCACTGATTTCTAAAATCCAAATAGGCTGTATTTCAGAAAACTCAATAATCTCTGAAATTCAAATACACAAGATTTACATACACGCGTTCAGTGTCAATACAATTTGCCAGCTTCTGGTTGTAGAAAGAAATCCCAATGATCTCTACACCTAGCATTTGCTCAATTGATTGTAGTGGAAATGAACAATAGTATTCCTCAAGCAATGCCACTTGATTTAGTATATCCAGAATTGGACAACCAATCAAAACCCATATACAGCAGGAAGGGAGAAGAATGGCATACCTGCTGGCACCTACATGGAAATCAGAATTTGTATACAGCACGAAAGGTAGTTCCTGGCTGAGGGCCACGCATGGCGAGTGCAGTTCGGGGCCGCCATGGGCGCCACTACTTGGAAGAGGACGCCGCGGCCCGCGGGAGCGACGACGAGCGTGGGGGTGTGGGAGTATAGGGGCGGTTGCGGGAAGGTGCTGGCGTATGAGCCCGGACGCGCTTGGGGGAGAGGGCGAGGAGCGCTGGGTAACTTTTCTTGCGGGGAGAGCATGAGTCTGCCAGTGGACGATTGCGTTCCGCTCTTTTTAGTTGTAGAGACGTGAATAAATTTAGATTTAGAAGTTTGCTTAGAACAAACAATATAAAATAATTGTTAAATAACAATATGTTTACAATAAGTTATGTGATTCGTAAAATCTAGTTTGGTGAGTGTTCGCGCGGAACCAACGTTTTTTTTCTATCTTTATGTGGGCCCGTAGTTTTAAGGGCTTGTTTGGATCCGCTCTTCTAAACTTTAGGCCTCTAAAAGGTTTAGAGCACTTTATCTCGTTATTGAGGTCTAAAGCTCAAGGACTAATATTTATAGCTAATTTAGACTACCTGTTTGGAGACTTTAGCTCAAAAGTTTAGACAGACGGGGTGATCCAAACATGTCCTAAGCCACTTGCTGCAGTAATTAGTCCCGGTTGTTCGACCGATGTGCTTCCTTTTATTACATTATCTACACACATGTGTTCTTAATTTTCCTTTCGCTTTCACGTGTATATCTGCAGTAGATGTTAGTAATATTGACCAAGTTACACTAAGTTTGCTGTCCTGTGTGTTTATGTGAAGGCCAAAAAAGAGCAGTATCTGATTAACACTAATATTGACGTCAGAACTTATAGCGTCACTGTGTCTGGAAAATCAGTGTGCTGTCGCCATTTGTTCAGTGGGAAGCAACCTCAACCTCACTTCAAGTCAGAAATACAGAGGACAGCACCGGGTATACTATCAGTCAGCGCGTGGTGGTGGTGGTGCGGAGGATGCCGTGGAAGGTGAGCGTGCCCTCGAGGTCCCCGATGATCCGCGCGATCCGCACCTCCAGCCCTCGCTGCACGTCCCTCAGCAGCGCCCCGGCCACCTCCATCAGCCTCTTCATGTCCACGCCGTCCCCGTCTCCGCCGCCGTCGCGCGCCAGGCCCGCCGCGATCCTCGGCTGCGTCTCCAGCAGCTTCTGCCCCGTCGCCACCATGAACCGCTGCAGCTGGAACGTCTCCTCCAGGAACTGCCCCAGCGCCGCGCTCTGGCTCTGGCTCCGGCTCTGGCTCCGTTCCCGCCCCGCGCTCCTCTTGCTCTCCTCCTGCATATATATATATGGCATGAGACATCAAGGCATGATCCGGAATGCTTGGTGGAATGCATGGGGATTCGATCGCGTCTTCTCCCCCGGCGGCGGCGGCCGTACCATTCTTGCGCAGAGGTCGTCGATCTTGTCGTCGAGGGACTGGTACCGCTTGACGTGCTTGCTCAGGAACGAGATCATCGTCTGGTACCTCGACCTCGGCTGTTGCCTGCCGCCGCTGCTGCAGCTGGCCTCACTCCCTAACGGTGACGGCTTCGTCGCCGCGGCCTCCTCCTTGCATTCGCTGGCCAGCTTCTCCAGCACCAGCAGCTGCTGCTTCAGCCTCTTGATCTTGTACGACACCGCCAGCGCGTGAATGTCTGTCTTCCAAGCACTACTAGCAGAGCTCTTCTGGCCAGCAGGAGGCACCACAACCAGCGCGAGCTCAGATGTCGCCTCTTGCTCTTGGGAGCTGCTGCTACTTGTCGTCTGTGTAGCATTGCCCGGATCGGTGTACACCTCCTTCTCCTCCTCGATCTCGGACCTGAAAGACCGCCGGCGGCTCGCTGGGGCATCATGTCGCCCGTGTTCCGCGGACGTCGTCGCCGCCGCCGACCCGGCGCACGTGAGATCCCCGACCGGGACGACGAGCGCCTCTGTTGCATGTACTTCCAACTCCTTCCAATCCTCCTTGTGATCGACGACCTTCACGGGCGAACATACGATGCGCTGGTCGTCGGGGCCGTGGTCTTGGCCACCGGCCGCGGCAGCCGGCGTGCAGATCGCCGCCGCCTGCGCTTGGAGCTTCTCCAGCTGCTGCTCAAGTGCTCTGTTCTCGTCCTCTCTGTCCTGGAGCAGGGCCTCCAGGCCGGCGGTGTGCTCCTCGTGCCGCGCCAGACGCGCCTCCAGCTCCTGGATCCGGTTCCGGAGACGCGTCACCTCGACGTCCATGCTCACCGCCCGCCACCGGAACGCCTCCAGCTTCTCGTCCTTGACCCGCAGCTGCTCCGTGAACGCCTCGATCTCCGCCGTGTGCCGGTGATTGAGCATGGCCGTGTACTTCTCCGTCTCCATCTGGAACCACTCCTGAAGGCCTTGGTATTCCTCCACAGCTGCATGACGTATATACAAAGAAACAAGCACAGCTTATTAGTGACAACTCTGAAGTTAACACTACTGCTCGTTGATAATTTTTAGATAAAGGAACCAAGTTCCAGCCTCTACCATTCGAGAATGGTACACAGCTGTCTGCTCGTTGATAATATTCACCATTTTCTAAATCACATCTCCGAAGACATTTGCGCTGTAAGTATTTAGTACTCAAATAGGACTTGTGTTCAAATAGGACTTGTTAGAAGACATTAAAAACAAACTTTTCTACCAATAATCCTGGCAGCATATGGTAACCAGATTAGTTAGTAGACTGACCAGAGCAGAGCAGGAGTGGAAGCAGGCAGAGTACAAGACAGAACAGGTGGACTGACATGACATACCGGGCTTGTCTTCGACATGGCTGGCATAGCGGTCGACGCATTCAATGGTGTTGAGCTCCTTCGCCGGCGTCTGCCGGTGGTCCTTCTTGCCGTCTCCCTCCACGTGGTCCACGAACAGTATCTTGGTTTCATTGGTGGTGGCGCGTGCCACGGCGTCGGGGGCCAGCAGCCCGTCGGAGCTCCCTGGCGGCAGGTCGGCGGCGGCCGCGCCCCGCGCCGCCGACGATCTGGAGGAGCCCCGGCGGTGGGCACGGGACTCCCACATCTTGCGCCACCGCTCGGCGTCGAGCTCCGCCTGCTTCCGCCTGGCCTTGCACATCTTGACCTCCCGCACCAGCATCTCCCTGTCCTCCATGTCGATCTTGGACTTGCGCAGCATCGCCGAGAGGATCTTGTCCTTGTGGTCCGCGTCCCGGCGCAGGCGCGCCGCCTCGGCGGAGAGGTCGGCGGCCGCGGACGCCGCCTCGTCGCGGCGCTCCAGCGCGGCGCGGAGCTCGGCCTCCGCCGTGTCGGCCAGGCGCGCGGCGCGGGCCAGGTCCGCCTCCAGCTGCCGCTGCGCGGACGCGAGCTCCACGAACGCCGCCTTGTGCTTGCGCGCCTCCGCGGCGTGCTCCGCCGCGTCCCTGGCCGCGCGCTCCCGCAGCTCCTCCGCCGCCTTCTCCGCGGCGCGCAGCCGCTCCTCCGCGCCCTGCCGCCTCTGGACCTCCTGCTCCAGGGCCCTGTCCCTGAGCGCCGCCGTGTCCCGCTGCTCCTCCACCTGGCGCCGGAGCTCCGCGGCCTCCTCCTCGTGCCTGGCCTCGCGCGCGCGCGCCGCGGCGACCACGGCGTGCACCTGCCGGCGCAGGGACCTGCGCTCGGCGAACCACCGCTGCTCGTGGGACGCGAAGATTCCGGCCACCTTCTCGTTGGCCCTCGCGTCCTCGGCCCGCCGGCAGCGGAGCTCCGCGGCCTGCCGCTCCAGCGCGGCGACCTTCTCCCGCAGCGCCAGCTCCACGGCTCGCGACCACCGGCACCCCCGCCGCCTGGCACCACCACCAAGGTCGAACACGCCGGCAGCTCTCCCCTGCGCCAGAGCGAAAGAAAGGCCGAGGTAGTAGGCGGCGGCGGCAGTGGGGTGCGTCGAGGCCGGCCAGGACGGCGTCGCCGATGACGCCAATGGCAGCGCGTGATCAGCCGCCATGGCGCCCGCGGACCTCCCCCGTAGTTCTTGGCTCATACTAGCGTCAACCCAAATCCAGTCGGTTCGATGGCTACGGCGTAGAGTCTAGTGCGGCGAGAGGAGAGCAAGGGGTGGCTCGGTGGTGGGCATGGTGGCGGTGAGCGAGCGGGAGGGAGAAAGGAGAAGCAACGGGAGCTGCAATGCAAAGTGGCAGGGATGGATCGAGTGATGGGGACCTCCACTCCCACACACAAGAAAATTGAGGGGGTGTTTAATCCCAAATTTTTTAGATTTTGGCACTGTAGCAGCGAGGAATCTTTTATAATAAGCGTTTAATTATAGCTCAAGTAGACTCAAAAGATTCATCTTGTGATTTAGAGGCAAACTGTATAAACATGCAAAAGTTTCGTCTACATTTAATATTCCATGCATGTGCCGTAAAATTGATGTGACGGAAGTTTTAGGATTCTAGAGAGTAACTAAGCAACCCTGAGTTGGCAGTGGATGATTGAAGAAGGAAAGGCCGTCGCTGGTACGGAGGCGGTCAATGTGGGATCGGATTCCAAATGGAGCGCAACGCCGGCCAGGGCACAAAGGAATGTGACCTCGGCGCTTGCTTGCCTCATCACTCTCCCATGCTGTAACAGTGAAGGACTGAACAAGGCTGGTGGTGTCGTTTAGTTGGCCTGTTCTTTTCCCTTGCAAAACAAACCAGTATAGTATACACTGGGGTTTTATTGGACGAGTTAACCTGCCAAATAGTTTGTCCATAGCACACTATAGGCACAAACCAAGAAAATGCTAATGTTGTACTTATAAAACAATCACAATTCCCCCCTGGACTGCTGCCAACATTGTTTCAATCCTTACCTCTTGTTTGTCTCTTCTAACCGGTACTCTGTCCGTCACCCAAGAAAAAAGAGACGATTTTTTACTTTTAGATTTCTTATTTAATTTTTTATTCAAAATAATAAAATAAATAAGTTATTATCAAAAGTATCTCTAATGATAAAATAAGTCACTATAAAATAAAATAATATTCATACAAAAAATTTGAATGAAATGAACACTTGAACAGAAATTCTAAAACTCAAAAACGTTACTCTTATTTGACAGAGGTATTGACTAAAAAATAATGTTAATCCTTTATGGAAGGAGAGATTACTGCTTGGTGCAGCTGAATCCAAGTACTAGCCTTTGCCTCCGTATATTCAGAACACAACCCTTGGATTTAGCCCTATGCAGAACACCCTTGGATTTAGCCCTATGCAGAACACAACCCTTTTGTTTGCTTGTTTAATTTGCTCTTTCTGCCGTTTTGGTCTTGGCAGTTATCATTCGGGGGGAAAGAACAGCAGCATGTCAAGGGTCAAAACAGACCATATCAGCCACAGCCCACAGCCAGAGCCTGCTCCCTTTCTTTCTTCTTTCTGCGCTGTCAGGACACTTTCTCTGCCGGCTGCATTCCCGTATGACCGTATCAACGACCTCTGCATTGCTGCTGCATGCATGTGGTCTACAAAAGGCGCTTTTTCTTGTCCCACGCCTACCAGGCTCTCCGGACTTGGGTGCTGGTAAATTAACTAAAAAGGACGCTCGGGGGTGTTTACTTCTTAAAATTTTTTTTATTTAGGATGGATCTTTTAAATCTATTTAGACCATGATGAAACAAAAGTTATCATATATAAACAAAAGTGCCAAAGTGCACTTCACCCCGCAGCCAGTCAGTCCTAGTAGCATCACGATTCAAAGATGCTGCTGCTGGTTGGTAGTCTGGTCCAGCTGCCCCTTGTCCCTCGTATTTTCGCTGGTCTACAGGGCCGGTAACGATTACTTCACCAACTGATCAAAGTTGCTACGACTACTTCACCTAACTGATCGAACTTGGAAAGTATGGCACCAGGAAGCGACCGTCCATTTTAATTTGTGAGCCTCCAGCTTTATCACTCCTTTCTGGCCTGTTTATTTGTGTATCTTTAGGTCAGCTTTGAGATGCGGTAAATTACAAAGAACAATGAAGAAAACAGACGAAAAACTTCTTTCATTTGGAAGATCGTATTGAGATATTGGCTGCAGGTGCCAAGGATGTCACCTACCACTTCTAGAAAATTCATTTCCACGAGAAGTTAAATTAAACTCAAGAGCTGAGATATAAATAAGGCTCTTGTAACCATTAGACTAATACATGCTCTTTCACGGGATACATTATTATATAAGCTAGCTACTTCTCGATCGCGATACTTTTCCTCCACACTACCGATAAATCGTTTTAACATAAATAAGATTGAAAATAGACGAGATATAATGAACTTAACTCACGTGAGAGATTAGATATTGGGTGTGTTCCAATGATGGGAGTGGCCATGCATGCCTTCTTTGGATAGGACCGGACATGCTTGTACGTACGTCTATAAAGAATGTACTACATGTCGTTTTGTAGATACACTTGGGCCATCCCTCGTACTCTCAATGATGCGGGAATTGCAGCACAGTGCCCATTTTGGAAGACCTTCCACGGATGATTATTGGAGTGAGAGCAAAAACATGTATATAGTATATATAGTCATTTTTTTTAGGCCTCTCATCTGAGTACAGCTGTAACATCTGTTCATGCATAGACATACACCACACACTACACACGCACACCACACTCACACTACTTGTGCAATCCTAGACCTACAACTACACACAGATAGTAACCGCGTCCTTCTTGAAATCACCGGGACCATCCAAGGCTCCGTAGACGACAGGCACGTCGTAATCCCCTTATGGCACCACGCGAGAGAGGCTACAGATATTTATTATGGGGAATAAACCCCGGTGGGAAAATCGTGTCGAGCTGGGCTCGAACTCGCGACCGGTGGCGTCCGCACTGGGATCGCACACCAACCGAGCTAAGCCTCGGTCCCCATATAGTATATATAGTCATGGTTAACTTTACACATGCACGCATTCTTACTACACCTGAGAGTCTCTCTAACTGTAGAGAATTTATCCACCTCACAAAAAAGATAGCAAAAAGACATCTTCCTTTAATGGGCTTTCCTAGAGCCCACCTAACTACTATTGTTGAAGAAGTCCTCAAACTGCTAAGGCAATTATAGGCTGTATAGATCTATCCAACTAAAGTTTGTAGCTAGCTAAAAGTTCAATGCTAAACTTTAGCCTGCTAAGAGTTGTTCTAACTAAACTTTAGCTGAGGTGTATGGATCCTCTAGCTAATAGCTAATAGACTCGATTAAATTGTAGTTTGGTTGAAGCAACTAAACTTTTGCTAGTCTTTTATATGAGCCGTTTAATTAGATCCTTAGGACTAAATTTAGCTAGCTAAAGTTTAATCGGTAGATCTAAACATGCATATAACAAACGATTTCCTAGCTACCACAGATGATTCAAAACTAGGAGTACAAGTACAGTATATAGTACTTCATTTTTGCAGTCTTGGCAATGCGAGTACTCGTACGTAGTAAGCAGTAAAGCCAGCAGTAAGCTAAACAAAAAAAAACGTGTGATGTAAGCAACAATAATTGGAGCTATTGCGATCGTATCTGCCTCCGAAACCGCAATGCGCCCGCCACACAAAACCATCACAACAAATTGAATGCACACGTATCCCATGCATGTATAATTAAAGTGCGTGCAGGTGCTGTGTCGAGTACGATGGACGCAACTGACAGTACATATGCATCCCAACTCCCAACATCTGCGTGTCAAGATTACCAGTGTGGTAGCTACTCGTGCATGTAATAATATAAGATTAATTTATTAATCAAGCAGGGGACGCCACGTCGTCGATCACACCACACCGGCCTGATCGTCTAAAAAGGTTAAAAAAAACATCATCTCGTATCGTACGTCGAATTCCTGATCGCTCGGCTATATGATCTTCTGGCCTGTTTATTTACAGCTCCCGAGCTCTTGAAGCAGGCGCAGCTGCGCTTGGTGTTGGAAAAAGGTGGAGAGCACATGCATGAATTCATACTGCATCCCTGGCGCAACCTAAACTTTACAGAATGGCGACCTTGTGCACTCGGCGGCTGCATCTGGCCAATCCATCATTGTTCCCGCAGCGCTGCATCTGCATGGTGGCCGGGCTGGCGAAACTTCTGTTCCTCCCACAGATTCATCATGGGTACTGTAGGCAGCTGCAGAGTACGAGTACTACTCCAACTTGGCTAGTCCAATAACTTGGTGATACGATCTCCCCCGGCCGGCCCACACCTGAGGGTCGGCAGATTAAATGTGATTTGCACACGCACGCTATTAACTATTCCGTCTGAAATTGCTACTCCGTGTATCTGTCTCGCTGACAAACATTTGATGGGATTTAAACGACTTAATCTTTTCCGTGCTTGCATTGCATAAGTTTTGATGAGGGTTAACCAACTTGATCTTTTACATGCTTGTATAAGTTACAGTAGTGTAACCAAGCACTCTACAACATAGAGTTTGATTTAAAACAAATTGAAATATAGAAGTGCTTTTATGGTCCGCTACTCACTCCATGTTCATGTGGTGCGGAGTCTAACATTAGAACAGAATTGGAATGCATAGCATGATCACTGATAAATCAATAAACTTTTCTACCCACACGAGCTTGAGCAGCACATGTCTAGGCACGACAATACGGAATTCTGTTCTCGAACAAATGCAAACACATGATGTGATCGCTAAATAAATCTTCACACTGTATGTCATCTAGGTAATCACACAATAAGCTTAACATTACAATGCGAGTATATTTGCAAGTATAGAAAAAAATGATCATTATACACACATATAGCGTTGCAAGATGTTTGCACATAGGGAAAACGTGAATTGCTATATTCTACTCCCTCCGTCCCACTCACTTTGTCGTTCTAGCACTCTAATTAAATGTCCAGGTGCATTCAATGTTGTATGTATCATTACATAGCCTATGTCTACATTCACTGATCGATTGATGTACTTGGTCCAAAGCTAAAACGACGGAGACAACGGGACAGAGGGAGTAGGCTCCTACTAAATCCATTCTAATTTATAAGTCATTTGATTTTTTTCTCCAAGTTTGACTACTTATCTTATTCAAAAATTTGTGTAAAATATAATTTTTTTTATTATGGCTTGCTTTATTAATAAAAGTTCTTCAAGAATGATTTAAATTGAACTCTTTTTACGCAATTATTTTAAATAAAATAAGTGGTCAAAGTTAGATTTGAAAAAGCCAAACGACCTATAAATTAGGACGGAGGGAGTTTTGCCTTTTTTTACACAACACATCATAGTATTCGGAATGAGATTGATCGTTTGTTGTTTGTTTTCAACCTTGGGCTCATCTTCAACCGTACCTCTGGCTTAGCCTTGCACCGACCTGCCTCGTCCTTAATTAAGGCCACCTTGTCGCCACATCTAGCCCTACATGGTAATCCAATATTGATGGGACATCTCCGTGTGCCTTCCACGCCCCCTCTCCTGTCCAATCGTCCTCTTCCTCCACACAAAGCTGGTGACAACCTTGTTGCTCCATCCTTGTTGCCTTTTCCTCGAAGATCTTTTGACGATGGTAGGGGAAAATTCCGGCAATCCTCCATCCCGAACCCGAATCCCATCGCCTAAGAAGTTTCAGAGTTCAAACACCTGCTGTATTGCAAATATGAAAATAGATTGCATAGACTAATTAAGCTATAGAAGGGACCGGAGAGACCATGTATAGAACAAACGGCGTGACCCTTCTTGGATCCTCTTCAGTACGTGTCATCAGGTTGTACGTGTTGACCATAATGCGTTCACTGATCTGGGCTTGTGTGGTAGGACCTGGGACAAAATGCCGGCTATTCAATCTGCACTTGGTAGCTAGTACTTCCTCCGTCCCAATTTACAAGCCGTTTGATTTTTTCAACTCTAACTTTAATCACTCGTCTTATTCAAAATATTTACATAAAAATAAATTTAAATCATTCTTGAAAAACTTTTATTAATAAGATAAACCATATAATAAAAAAAATAATATTCTACACAAATTTTTGAATAAGACAACTAATTAAATTTGAAATAAAAAAAGTCAAACAACTTATAAATTAGAACGGAATTACTATAATATATACTAGCTTACTATTATTCCGAGGAGAGGGATGATATAAGATAGCTTTCAGCGCAAGCATATTGGCGCGTTTTGAGAAGCAAAGGCGTTTAGACTATCATTAGTCGCAGGTTTCGAAAGATTGCAGTGCGCCTTAGCTTATGGTTAGCTGCATGGGTGCTTCTTGGAGCTGATAGCTAGATCACTGTCTTCCTAGCTTTGCCCCTTCGTAAATAAAATGAAATGAAATGAAATGAAATGCACAGCTATTACATCTCACAAGACGACAAATAGAGCTTCTAGATTTTCGCTGCTCTATTTCGACCGTACAAATGTAATGCTTTAAGCTTTAAGCTTTAGTACACTGTCATGGTTCCAATTTAAAGAGTCCCAAAAAGAAAACACAGGCCTACGAGGCTAAGATGGAATTCCTTAAGGCCAATGCTAAGATACAAATATTACCGTCGAATATTTGGATTTTTCAAATTATATAATTTATATCTTCTATTACTAAAGAGGGAAGATTTCTTCCCTCTTTTTTGGTCATCGTTTTTTATTCTGCCGTGGGCCCACTCACGGATGGTCGCTTGCGGCTGTGTCTGGTTGCGTCGGTCACGAATAAGTCATGCACAGCTACGACTTGAATTCTGCGTGCATCCCATGAGAAGCGACATCATCGGAG
Organism: Eremochloa ophiuroides; assembly: GCA_038502445.1. NCBI lineage: Eukaryota > Viridiplantae > Streptophyta > Magnoliopsida > Poales > Poaceae > Eremochloa > Eremochloa ophiuroides. Next base: position 47,801,780 of record JAHLJS010000006.1, read on the forward strand.
GTGGTAAAAAATACTGGTGAAACCAGGGATCGAACCGTGGTCTCCACGTCCCTAACGTGAAAGTCTTACCACCAGACTGGACCACCTTGCGTGATGTGGGAACAAACTTTTTTCTACTTATTAGTATTGCCCGAACTAACTTTAATGGCTGACAAGAAATACCAGAGCGAGGACACTGTATTGGAAGTCGAGAATTGATGTATAATAAGTGGAACAACTATATTCCTCTGCCTCAAAAGTTTAAAAATATAAAGATATGGTATTGCATTAATGTTAAACATGTTCAGACTTGGCAATTTACTTTAAATATGACGCAACGAACTCAAGACATATATTCCAGCTTCTGGGTCCACACGTTGCATGCTACTTGCAATGAGTTGTGTGTTAGCGTCCCTCCTTGAGAAAAATAAAGAAAAAATAGCCTAAACTCTAAATATATTTGATTGATGTTTGATAGGTTTTTTTCCTCCCGTTGTAACACACGGGTATTTTCTTGGAATGACCTACAATTTAGAATGGAGGGAGTATTTCATAGTTTGTGGACTTAACTCATGAAAAAAAACTGAATTTGGGACATTTCTGCTTATATACCAATATAAAATATTATCTTAACCACATCACGAAAAGATCTATACGTACAGTGACACTATGAGTTGCCGTAAAGCAGTGAAATTCGTAGTAATCGTGTCTTTGCCCTTGCCACACCCGTTGCAACGCACGGGCAATTCTGCTAGTAAATTAATAAATCTGGAAATTGATTTTTGTCCTTTCTAAGAAAATCACGCCAGCAGTTGCCGGCTTTCTCATGATAACATGTTGATTGTTGATCCGTGCAACGATGGTAGTTTGTGGCGATTAATAAAGATATAAAAAGGGGAAAAAAAGTGAAAACACCACCATCAGCCTGTGAGACATGATCGCAGCTGTCAAATCTCAGAGGATGTTTATAAAATGAATTCAAATACAAAAATCATCAACTACAGATTTTTATAAATCATCGAGATCTATAACTTTTGTTTTGATCATTTGTCCATTCAGCTTTGTTTGAACAATTTAAAATTTCAATTTTAAAAACAAAAATGTTAAATATAGTTTTTCATGCATAATGATTTCAAATGGAAAGGTTGTCAATTATAAAGTTGTATAACCTTTTCAGATCTATAACTTTCATTTTGATCAACTTTTCATTTGAGTTTCTTTTATCAATTCAAAATTTGAATTTCAAAACATGTCATCTTTAAACAACATTTTCAAAGAGTAAATTATTTCTGTTCAAAAGGTTGTTTGAAGTTGTGGCACTCACATCCTACATGCAGCACACATGCAAGTCACGGTGGATGCATCAATCAAATCTAAAAATAGATTTTTTTAGATCCTTCATTTTCCTTTTGATCTTATTTTATAAAATAAATAAATAAATAAAAATGTATTCAAGATATTACCTCCTACGAGGTAATATCTGATCGTGACCATTTGATCGAATTAAATAAACGGCTCATAGTCATTTGATGATACCGTAGCAATTCTCATTCCTTAATTATAGTGGTTACGGTGCTTTAGTAGCTAGCACCTTAACAAATCATCCTAGGTTCGATTGGAGAAAATTAATTTAATTAGACGGATTACGAAAAAATCATCAACAGGAATTCTAAGGTTTACAGATTTCCTTGCCCAATGAGATTAACTTCTTCTACCTTAAAAAGCAATGCCTAAAGGGAGATCTTACATGTAGGGGGCGGATCCACAGGTGGTCCACGACATACCCTGCGTACAGCAGTCATACACACATAGCAGAAATATTATACGTCAAAAATAAATAAAAAAAGATAGAGGAAGCAAGCAACTCGATCTGTTCAGGGGTGTTGACATCCCCTTCAAAATCCCAAAACTTCTATCACATCAATTTTACGGCACATGTATGGAGTACTAAATGTAGACAAAATTTTTACATGTTTACACAGTTTGCCTATAAATCGTGTGATGAATCTTTTAAGTCTACTTGAGCCATGATTAAATACTTATTGAAAAAGACTTCTCACTACTACAATATCATAATCTCAAAACTTTACACATGTAAACACTCCCTCAGTATCTATGTTACGCGCGCACAAACCACGCACCATGCGGAGTTACTGCGCTGGCCTGGAAGTAACTGCACGCGAAGAGAACGGGCCAGGACGGCAGGACAACAAGACTACAGGTATTGATCTTGTACTACAGCATGATACTACTTCCTGCATATGGTCATATTTTTATTTATGTATTTATGAGTGATTTCTTATTATTTCAGTTCGTGTTCGTGAGTTCGTTGAACATCCCATTAGTTAGCATCAATCCATCAAAGAAAGCTTAATCTTTGAATGTATGCTTAGCATGTTAGTTTAATATAATTAGGTTTATCGAATTAGAATATGGTTTTTCAAATTGAAATTAGAATATGGTTTTATGAAATTGAAAATGGTTTACCGAATTGCATAAGAAATTTTTTAAAGGCATATCGTGCGCTAAAATCCTAGGTCCGCCACTGCTAGTTATCCGAACCACATGAATTTTGAATTCTTCAATCACATAAACACAACCAGATTTTTAACTAATAGTAGAACACTACCACTAGGTATAGCCTATAGAAATCTCACTATGAGAAATTTATAAGAGAAAGTTTATATTAAATTTTGAATGGCAAACACTAAGAGAAGTCCACCTCACTAGGAAAAATTTAATGGTTATTAAAAGTTGTACATAGGTGTTTGAACATAACTACTTCTGTTGCAGAGGTCTTATATGAAAAAACCTAGCTTGTAGGAGGTCTTTTGTCATCTTCCCAAAAGTAGCATAGAAGTGAAAGGAAATGTTATTGTGTTACTTCTCAGTTCGAAAAATTGCTCCCCGATGATCAAATAATTATAAGTTTAACCAAATAAATAAAAAAAATACTAATACTTTTAATACGTAATTAAGGTTGGTCGAAAAACTCGAAACTCGTTAACTCGCTTGGCTCGGCTCGACTCGGCATGTTAGGATAACGAGCCAAGTCTTAGCTCGTTAGCTATAATGAGCCAACTCATGAGTCGCTCACGAGCCAAACGAGCCACTCTTATAAGAGAAATAATAGAACATATATTAGTATTATACAACTTCAATTCTTATACTTTAAGATTGGTTGATGACCGATCTAGACCTTATGACCTTAGGATTATTATGACTTTCACTATTTTATTTTTAATTGATGTATGGATACTCGTAGACCATATCATGTATGATATAAAGTATAAATCATGGATACATGATTTAATACTATAATATATTATAATTGTATATATACATGTTAGCATAAATTAATTTTGTTTTGATTTAAGATGGTTGGGTATATTAATTTTGTATTATTACTCTTTTTAAGTTTTAGATAAATTTAAATATTATTTTTTTGGTATATTTTCTGTATCTGTCTCACGAGCCTAATGAGCCAGCTCGAGCTTTTAACAAGTTGAGCCGAGCTGGCTTTCTAACTCGTTAAGATAACGAGCCGAGCCGAGCTGACTCATTATCTTAATGAACCAGAACGTGCCGAGCCGACTCATTATCCAACCTTTTACATGATAAATATCATTAGATTAATCATGTAAATTGTTATCATAACGAAATTGTTTAAAGATATAGATATTGATAATATTTTAGATAAAGCTAAACTCGAACTCTTCAACAAACGGGATGTTCAATATTTTTTTTACGGAAAGAGTGCCCGCACATTTAAATGGTTACTCCCTCCGTCCCAAAATAGATATCATTCTCACTTTTCGAGAAGTCAGCTTTTTTCAACTCTGACTAATTTTGTATTAGAAAGTATTCATATCGAACTTACATTCCTAGTATCATTGGAAAAATCTTTAAATCTAGTTTTTTAACAAATTTATTTAAAAATAAAAATGTTGCATATATTTTCTATAAATCTAGTCAAAGTTGACAAAGTTTGACCCGCACGCTTTTCATAACGTTATCATATGGGACGGAGGGAGTACTGGTTTAGGTTTATTCTTCGCGATTTCTTCTAAGCAGTTGGGGATTTTGTACTATAGTCTTATCTCGTTTCGTCTCTAAACTAGAAATGTTCACGGCGTTGCCGCTTATAGCCATTGTATGAGCTATTGACAGTGCTGGTAGATCAATTTCAGTAAAAGTTTTTGTTGAGTGTAGTAGGATATCAAGTGAGAGTATATATATTGAAGATGAAAGATCATGTTGCTTAGTTCCTTTATCTCTTGTCCATCCAGCAAGTATGGACAAGAGGTAAAAAAATAGTATTGGAGAAATAGTATTTAAAAATTATCATTTGTGGATGATTGTGTATGTTTACTTTGGATTTGTCATTTTGTTGTATGTATTTGAAGTGATATGAAGATAAATTATAAGCTTCTTTTTTAATTAATTTGTTAATTAAGCATGGAATAATAATTTATTGAAACATTTCAAATTTATCTCAAAATTTTTGTAGCAGTTGGAAACATCACAAAGTAGAAACGAAGCAAATTTCATAATATTTGGATTCATATTCTAATGTGTAGGAATTATGGAAGGCTTATTTATTAATTAAAAGTAGTTATTTTAAATTAAAACGCTTTACTTTCTAAGTTTAATATTTTTCTACATAGAGTACATCATGGAGAGGCTACACAGAAATTTTCATGATTTTAGGAGCTCTAATTTTTTTATATGAAATGAACAAAATCAACATATCATGAGATTTAATAAAAGATACAAAAAGGAGATGTCTATTTGGGCCGAATCTGGCCCAGCTCAGCCCATTTACAGCGCATGCGCAGTGGCAGGCTGGTCCATAGAATAGCCTGGACGGCGGGTTGTTTTTGGAAAACTTTAAGTGCTTCTTTGCAAGAAAATCTATGAGAGGAGGTGGGACGGCGGATTGATTTCGCTAGAGTTCGAGGATGTTTTTGCAAATTGCGCGGGCTTCGCCCGATCTTGGCCTTCCATTTGCCCGATCGGACGGCCACAAAAATCCGACGACGTGGCACCTTCTTTGGCCAGAGAATGGTGCATGAATCGTTTTGAAGAGATGCACACATGACACTCAGGAAAATAAAAGAAAATAAACATTTTCCCTTTTGAAAACAAAGGCATATAGAGTAACTCCAATAGACTCTCTAAATATTTCTAATTGTTAGGGATAGAGACTATCTAAGCTCTCTAAAACTCTCTTCGCAAAAAAAAAAAAAAAAACTCTAAGACTCTAATAGACTGTGAGACTCAATTAATTGGTTATCCAAATATAGTCATTATTTATTCTGGTTTCTCGCTAATAAAAAATAGATACCACGAATGGCTCTGTAGACTACGTGGAACATACATAAAAGTTATTGGAGAGTAATAAGATATAGAAAACGATTCTATAAATAATGATTTAGAGAACTAATTTTAGAATGACTATTTGAGAAGATGCTCAAAATAGATCAACGCTAGATGCATGCTCTCTCTTTCAGGCGCACTTGTTGGAACGAACTGTGGCGCGACTGTACGTGCTGTCAAAATATAGTGGAGAAAATAGAGTAGTGACGGATTCGATACAATACTGCTGCGCCAGTAGTGTGAGGACAGGGAAGAGCAAGAAGCCAAGGCTGTGTTCGGTGAAGCTGAAGTGCTGTAGATAAGCGCTGAAGTGCTGTAGAAGTGCTGAAATCTTGTGAGAGAAAAATATTGCTGAAGTGCTGAAAAATAAGCGCTTATACCCTCAACCGAACGCAGCCCAAGTTTCTTGTCGTACTGGTTGGAGACAAGAAGGCAAAAAGGAGGACAGGAAATGGGCTGAATATTAATCTTACAGCCCATTTCTCAGAGCAATATAGGCCTATTGGGCATGTGATGTGCGACCCAATCGTGGTAGCCCCAGCGCGAGACCTCGTGACGATGGTCCAGCCGGACTTCCTTTTATCTTCAACGCGGGCTTAGAGAACCTGGGAAAATAAGAAAAAGCGGGAGACATGTGGCTGACAAACCAGGAAGAGAAGTAGACAGCACACCAAGCCAAATCCGACTTCACACCTCTTTAGAAGAGAGATCAGTCTAAAATTATTACTCTCCCGTTCTAAATTATAAAATATTTGGCTTTTTTAGACACATAGCTTTTCTATGTACCTAAATAGTAAAAGCAATGTATAAAAGTCAAGACGTTTTATAATTTGAACACCTAGAGTACAAAGTTTCACTCACTCCACACGATGTTCTTAACATTAATATCTAATACGGAAAATAAAATGTCATCCATGGGAAGTGAAGAACTCCATCGACCCTGCTTCTACTAGCAGGCAAGGGTAAATTAGGTGCTTTTTTAGTTCCTCAGTGCATTGTAATGGAGCTCAGAATGCGTCGGTCTGAATACTACCTGCAAAAATATTTTCGATTAGCAATTGTTAAACACACAATCATTTCTTCTGAACAAAATAGCCCAGCACCCAGCCACAGCCCATGTCAATAAAAATTATTTTGTTTCAGTGCTCCCTCCTTTGATCAAATGGTACCAAATAAGTGTTCAATAATATTGGTAAGTGGGGGCGACCCCACTACAATATGAAAACGTAACCTAACGGAAAATTTTGGACGTGCATTGCAAACAACGGGACTGGATTCTACAAGTTACAATACGATCAGGCACTTAAAAAAAAAACAATACGATCAAGCAAAATGCAACTGATTAGGATCTCTATAAAATAATTTCAAAGAAATGCTCAATCAAAACATTTTGATATAGAATCTAATAAAATTAATCTGATGTTATAAATGTTAGTGTGTATTTATTGAATTTAACCAAAACTGAAAAAGGTTTAACTTAGAATAAACCTAAAATAAACTAGTGTGGTTTAGAAAGTAGGGACCACAAGGACCGAGTCTTAACAGTTACTCTAGCAATACTACCTAAATAAAAGTACTGTTTCTTTGTTTGGGTAGCCACTCATTTTAATTGTACATATATTTTGCTCTTGTCTCTAACAATCTCTTCATAACAAATCCAGCACCATTCTCTGGCCAACCAGCGTGGCCACGTCGAACGCAATTCTTGGTCGCCCGATTGGCCAGACGGAGGGCACAGATCGAGAGAATCCTGACCGTTTTGCAAAAAAACCCCTTGAACTATAGCGAAATAGAACCCGTTGTCCAACATCCTCTCTTAGAATTTCTTGCAAAGAAGTCCTTAAGTTTTTTCGAAATCAACCCGACATCCAGGCCATTCTATAGGCAGGCCTGCCAACGCGTCCGCGCTACTTGGGCCGAGCGGAGCCAGATTCGGCCAAATGGCCGTATCCTTTTTTTTGTGTTTTATTAAATCCCATGAGATGTTGATTTTGTTTATTTCATATAAAAAATATTAGAGCTTCTAAAATTATTAATTTTTTTGTGTAGCCTCTCAATGATGTAATCTACGCAGAAAATTATGAAACTTGGAAAATAAATAAATTTAAATGATTAACCTCTTTTAATTAATAAATAGACATTCCATGATTTCTATAGATTAAAATATTAAACCAAAAAAATATAAAATTTGTTTGGTGGCTCCTTTATGATGTTTCCAACCTCTAAATAAATTTTAGACAAATTTGAAATGTTTCAACAAATTATTATCCCATGCTCAATTAACAAATTAATTAAAAAAGAAGTTTATGCTTGATCTTTATAGGATTCGAAATATATATATACAATAAAATGAAAAATTCACGCTTAATATATGCAATCATCCACAAATAATAATTTTCAATCAACACAAAAAAAACACTAACACATTCCATAAGAAAATAATTTAGTTACTATTATTCATACTCATATGCCTAACTACAAAGTAAAAATAAATATCCAACAATGGTCATTCGCGGCTTCAACAACGGTCATGCGTCGTAAAGTTGCGCTGCTTTCTAGTACTAACTAAAACATGCTACCTCAAATCCATCGTGACGCTGAATCACATGTAGATCCTATTGTCATCCCATTTAGATATTCCTCCTTGTGCTGAGACCATTGCAAGCAGCACCGAGACGAGCTACGGTACGGACTGAAGTTGTGTTGGCTAGTTGTGTTGTAGCCACCGGAAAATGGAGTGAAGCTGCGCCAGCCAAGCATAGGCTGGCTGAGCTGTAATCGTCAGGAAGGAGAGTCGCACCGTGGAGATCCAGTTAGGGCAGCACCACTGTGCTATGGAGGGCCAGAAAAGCATCCCTAGCGTCGTGGGTGGCCGTCTGTGGAGGAGAGTCGCGCCGAGGCAGCAGCACCGCCATGCCCATGCCATGGGGCAGCCCGCCTCGCCAAATCAGAGCAGAGAGCCGTGATCTGGGGGTGGGAGGGAGCCTAGGGCAGGGATGAAGGCTGAGTGCAGGGGTAGGGAAGGTGCCGGAGAGAGCCGCACCACGAGGAGGGAAGCATGCGTGGAATTTTTTATTAACCCTTTTTTAAAAGATATTTTAAAACTAACGCCGTTTCTTTTTTTTTAAATCTAACCCTTTTGGCAAGTCAAGGCAAATTGTTCAGTGGAGAAAAGAGGGCGGAGAGGGCGACGGGCCGACGTACGGCGTTCCCCGGGGGAGTTCGCCAGCGAGCTCCCTCTCTCGCCGGAGAAAAGTAGGGGATTCTCTCCAGTGGCTCTCAACGCATCTTTTGACGGAGGTATCTCCTTGCCTCGTCCCCCCACGGCTGGGTTTTCGTTTCTCGAAGGTGCTGTTTCTCGTTTGAGGTTTGGGGGCCGGTTCGGTTTTGATGAGTCAAAGGCAGTTAACCTTGGCTTTCCTGGGCGGAGATGATCGGAGAGGTGATGGTGCGCGGGGTAATGGAGGGAGGCTGATCCCCTCACATTGGGCGGGACAGGGTACGCCGAGATTGGGGAAGAACTTGTCCAATTGGGAAGTGAGAAGGAATCAGGAGATGGAAGTCAAACGTGCCATTTTCAAAGCCCCTGATTGCTTTGCTGTGGAAGTTGAAGAACTGAAGGATTCAGCGGATGCGTTGGAATCAGCCATGGCCAAGGTGCAGAGCCTGAATCAGAGGTCTGGGCGGGAGGTTGATGACGATACGGTTGTTGGGCTGGCTAGAAATGGGCTGGAAACGGCCCATACTGGGATTTCGTTGTCAGATCTTTTCAACCACTCATACACACACCCGTCTCCCCCCACTCTGCAGAAATGGGTTTGGGTCCCCAAAACTAGGGTTTTGGAGGCGGCGTCGGAGGGTTTCCCGGCCACAATGAAGGACTGGAGGTTTGGAAGTGTTGCTCGCAAGATTGCTCTTGCTGAGGTAAAACTCTCCGACTCAAGATCTTTCTCTGAGGTGGTCCAAATGGATCGTCGGGTTGGAGGTGGTAGGGATGATAGCCACAAGGGGGACTTTGGTGGGCGTGATGGTTGGAGAAGTCAGGGTTCTGCTCGTTGGGAGGATGAGAGGAACAGAGGCTATGGCACTAGGTGGAATGACAACAGGGAGTTGGGTAATCGAGGTTTTGAGGGAGGTCGTGGTGATAACAGAGGTTTCAAGAGGAGGGTTGATGAGGAAGGTGGATACAGGGCCAATGATGATGATCTTCGCAACAAACTGAACAGGGATCAATTTAGAGGTGGTAACAGAGAGTATGGCTTTAGAGGTGATAATTGGGATTAGAGACAAGTTGATCCGAATGAGAAATGCTTTAGGTGTGGAGAATCTGGTCACCATAGATCACACTGCCCTAACCCACCTTTGTGCTACAATTGTCACGCTAAAGGTCACATGGCTCCTAATTGCCCATTCAAAGAAGCTAAGGGACTGAAGCTGTGTGCCTTTGGTCTACCTGGTCAGCCTTTCTACAGCCTGAATGTCCCAATTGGTGAGGAGGATGTGGCTAAATCACCCATCACTGCTCTGATGACTATCCTAGAAGGAAAGGGTTCGGTGAACAAAGTAACAACTAAGTTGCAATACTTGATTAACTCCACATGGGATTGGCAGGTAAAGAGAGTGGCGCAAAATGAATACATGTTTGTTGTTCCATCTGCAAAAGAATTAGAAATGTTGACCAAGTTTAAGGAGTTTAAATGCAAGATTTCTGATATGCTGGTCTCAGTGGCTAGATCTGATCTTATATTGGGTTGCTCTGATGTGCTAACCCATGTGTGGGTTTTGATCTGTGGCTTCCCAGTTTGGGCTACAAAGGAAAAGGCTGTAGAAGAGGTGGCCTACCTAGTAGGAGATTTTGTGGAGGTTGATGCTAGCACTCTATCTGGATTTGGACCAATCAGAGTTAAAGTTTCATGCAAGGATCCTTCTTCTATTAGAGGCTCCTCAAAAGTTTACTTCAATGGTAAAGACTTTCCCATTAGTTGGAACTTAGAAAATGAAAAGAATGATAGAAGGATACCCAGCAAAGATGACAATGGTAAAAGAAGGGAGGATGAGGACTCATGGGAAGAAGAAGAGGATGAGAGAACTGATAATTACAATCCTTTTGATGGAGAACCTAAACAGGATGAGGTCAGATCATCTAAAGATGTCCCAGAATTAAGTAGCAAAGGTGGACAGAGGAATGGGAAACAGGTGAATATGTTGGATGGTCATTCAACTGACAATACTCGATCAAGGGAAGTCCAAGGTGGCCAAAGGGAAGACAACTATGATGAGTCTCATATCAGTGATTTAGTGAAGAACAGTGGTGAGGGGCTGATTCAGTCAGAACTGGAAAAAGAGGATTGTAGTAATGGGTTGCAGGGTGAAGCAATTGTGATGAGAAACTCTATTGTGGAAGAGATTAATGATGGCTTGAGCAAAGAAATTAATCTCTCTACTCAGCCAAGTGGGCTCTTGCTAGAAGGCTTTGCAGGGGAGGGGCAATTAGTAAGTATGATGAATTTTAGCAATCCTGAATCCCAAGTGAAAGAACATGGAAACCCAGACTTTGAGATAGATAAGAGTACCAACCAGGAATTTACTGAGGTGATAAGTGCAAAGAAGCGCAGGGCAGTAAAGAAAGTAGAGGTGGCTATGGTGCAGAGCTCAAGAGTGCATGAAACTGGAACTCCAATTCCACACAGAGCTGAAAGAAGGGCTGCACTTGCTGACAGTCAAGGTAACTCTTGTAACCCTTTTTTAGTTCTTCAAAATTTAAATAATGATGTGCTTAGAAAAATAGCTATGGATTGTGGTATTGTCTTGGGTGAGTCTGAAGAAGAGTTCGATACATCTATTGATTTGATCAAAGCTAAAGAGGTGGCTCAAGGGACCCTAGCTGAAGCTGCTAGGAAGAAAGAACAGGCCAACAAAACTGAAGAATTGTTAGAGGTGGTGGAATCTGATGATGAATTTGTTGATGATCATAGCAGAATGATACAGGAAATAGTGGAGGTGGATGAGAGGCTTTTACCGTCAGAAGTAGAAGAGGTGTCTGAAAGAGAGAAGGATAACAGTCAAATTACTTCGTCTGAATGAGTTTTTTATTCTGGAATATTAGAGGCCTAGGTAGCAAGGGAAGGAAAGCCCAACTAAAAAAGATAGTACAGGATCATAACATTAGAGGGATTTGTTTGAGTGAAACTATTAAGCAAAGGTTTACCAATAGGGAACTGAACAACTTAAATGGTGCTTTGGACTATCATTGGGACTGGGTCCCAGCTAATGGTCACTCTGGGGGTCTGCTTATGGGTATGGATAAGGAATTGGCAGAGGTGACAAACACAGCTAAGGATGATCATTTTCAAGTGTTTGAATTGGTTAACAAAGAAGATGATTTTTGCTGGAGGTTGATTAATGTCTATGGGCCGGTAAAGGAAAACTTAAAAGTTGACTTCCTGAACTCTTTGGAATTAGTCATAAATAGCAAAGATCTACCCACTCTAGTTGGAGGTGATTTTAATCTTGTCAGGAGAAGAGATGAAAAATCTTCGGGTAATGTGAATAACCTAATGATGGCTGCATTTTAACAACTTTGTTGCTAACACTGGGTTAAGAGAGATGCATAGAGGTGGTGGACAGTATACATGGACTAATAAGCAACCCCATCCTGTCATGGTGGTTCTAGATAGGGTCTTTATGAATGCTGATTGGGAGGCTCACTTCCCTCTGGCCAATGCTCACTCTATTACTAGAATTGAGTCTGATCACAACCCTCTAATAGTTGATGTATTTATGGAAGGAGTTACCAAATCCAAAATCTTTAGGTTTGAAAATGCTTGGGTTAGACAGGAAGGCTTCTGGGAATGGGTGATCTCCAAGTGGCATGAGTGCAATATGCCTAATAGTATTGATAGGTGGAAGCACATTGCCGTCAACCTCAGAAAATGCTTGAGAGGATGAAGTTTGAACTGGGGGAGTGATATGAGAAAGAGGAAACAAAACTTGCTTCTGATGATTAGGGATTTGGACAGCAGGGCAGAAGCTTTTGGGTTGTCTGAGGCAGAGTGGGAGGAAAGATACAAGTTGGAAAATGAGTTAGTTGACATCTTTGGCAAAGAAGAGACTATGTGGCAAGTTAGAGGTGGAGAGAGGTGGCTTCTAGAAGGAGACGCCAATACTGCTTGCTTCCATGGTATAGCTAATGGTAGAAAGAGAAAATGCATGATAAAAAGTCTGGAGGATGATGAGCACATTATTTCTGAGAAGGGAGCTCTCCAGGCCCACATCACTGATTTTTATAAACAACTTTTTGGTAGTGAACTTGAGTCCAAGATCAAACTGCATGCAGATTTCTGGTCAGAGGATTCTAGGGTCAATTGTGAGGATAATGTGGAGTTAACTAAGCCCTTCTCTATGTCAAAAATTGAAGAGGTGGTTAAGGAAATGAGAGATGGGGCTGCCCCTGGCCCTGATGGTTTCAATGCTAAGTTCTTTAAAATTTTTTGGCCAAAGCTCAAACACATTCTTCTGGATATGCTTAAAGAGTTAAGTAATGATTCCTTAGATCTTTTTAGACTTAACTATGGCATTTTGACTCTCATTCCTAAGGTTAAAGGGGCTATTAATATCAAGAAATTTAGGCCTATTTGTCTGCTCAATGTTTGCTACAAAATCATCACTAAAGTCTTGACCAATAGACTCAACAGAGTGGTGAACAAAATTGTCAGCCCTAACCAAACAGCTTTTATCCCTGGGAGGTATATTCTGGATGGGGTAGTAATTATAGATGAGGTGCTGCATGAGCTAAAGAGGAAAAAGATGAAAGGCATTGTGTTAAAGTTGGACTTCGAAAAGGCATATGATAAGGTTAGATGGAGTTTTTTGAGAAAGGTGATGATAAGAAAGGGTTTTAGTGAGAAATGGATTAGTTGGATCATGAAAGCGGTTAGTGGTGGGAGAGTGGCAGTTAACCTAAATGGTGAACTAGGAAAATATTTCAGGAGTTTCAAAGGCCTAAGGCAGGGAGATCCCCTGTCCCCCCTACTGTTTAATATTGTGGCTGATGGACTCTCTGCTATTCTTGATAAAGCAGCTGGAAAAGGCTGGATAAGAGGAGTCACTCCACACCTGGTTGAAGGAGGCCTTACACACCTACAGTATGCGGATGATACTGTCCTTTTTATCCAGAACACTCCACAAGATATAGCTAACCTGAATTCCTGCTATTTTGTTATGATGAGGTGTCGGGTATGAAGATAAATTACAACAAATCAGAGGTGTTCACTATTGGAATTGAGGAAGAGGAAGCATATAGTATTGCCAATGCCTTTAACTGCATGTTAGGTCAATTTCCAATGCAATACCTGGGATTACCTATTAGTTTCAGAAGACTGTCTAAAGAGGAGCTGGGTACTACTGTTGGCAAAGTGGAGAAGAGGTTGGAAACTTGGAAGTGTAACCAGCTTTCTTATGGTGGTAGATCGATCCTGATTAACTCTAGCTTGACAAGTATTCCCATGTACTCCATGGGTTTTTATTGGCTCCATGATGGAACCCATAAGAAACTGGATTCACTAAGAGGCAGATTTTTCTGGGAAGGGGTGGGTAATAAGAAGAAATACCACATGATAAAGTAGGATGCCTTAGATGCTCCAAAAGAAAATGGTGGTCTAGGTTTCATTGATACAAAGGCCATGAACACCTCCTTGCTGGCTAAGTGGTTCTATAAGCTAGACAAAGGTGATCACAGCATGGCTTTGGATGTGCTTAGAAAAAATATCTAAATGGAAAAGTTTCGATCAGAGTAAGCAAAGGAATAGCTCACAATTCTGGCAGGGTTTGGAAAAGGCTAGAGAGTGGTATGAAAGAGGCATAAGATGGAAGGTGGGCAATGGGAAGAGAGTTAGATTTTGGTATGATGTTTGGTTGGGCCAGTGTCCTCTTAAAATAAGATTTCCCAAACTTTTCAATATTAGCAGAAATCGTGAGACTTCTGTGGCAGATCTCTGGGAGAAAGATTGGGAGCTTGATCTTAGAAGAAGGTTGGGATCTGATGGGCTGACTGAATGGACTGAGTTACAAAATGAGCTAGACCAGATAATGTTGGATGACAGGGAGGATGAGGTGGTCTGGGCAATGGAGGCGTCTGGGAAGTATTCTTCAAAATCCCTATACAAAATGATCAAACACAGTGGAATGGTGGATTTGAGGATGATAGAACTCTGGAAGTGCAACCTCCCTTTAAAGATTAAAATTTTTCTATGGATGCTCTGGCATGATAGGGTGCAGACAGGAGAACAACTCAAAATCAGGAAAGGAAAAAGCTCTGGAAACTGCAAGTATTGTGGGATGTTGGAATCTAGGAGTCATTTGTTTTTCAATTGTAGCATAGCCAGAGTCATTTGGACCTGGGTTAGCGTTAGCTTGAGGTGGACTATTAGACCTACCTCGGTGCAGCATTTTGAAGATATTATGGGTATATGTGTAGGGGTTAATAGAAATAGGTTTGCTGGTTTTTTATTCTTGCTAGTATAGTTTGGAGCTTGTGGAAAACTAGGAATGATTGGGTTTTCAATGATATCCTCATTAAAGATGCCAAAGCTATTGCTTATAAAGTTGTGGGTTTCCTTTCACATTGGATGAAGATGTTGAAGACAAGGGACAAGGCTGAGGGGGAAGACATGATCAAGAAGCTACAAAAGGGACTGAGGTTGTGGTGACTGCTGTTTTCTGAGGTGATTGCTGTATTCTGAGAGGTGCTCTCGAGCTGGTTTCAGAGGTGGCGTTTTGGTGTTGTTTTTCTGTAGGGAGCGGCTGGACCTGTTGGAGCCTTTTAATTCCCTTTTAGTTGCTGTTCGGTTTAGTCTTTCTTTGTGACAGAACCGCCTTAATCATAGGGCTCACGTGCACCGTCATCGTCCCTAAGGACTCACGATCAGACTGCACGAGTTTCCCTTGACTTAGGTGGCCTGCCGGGTTCCCTAGGCAACCCTAACTTCCCGATGATCTCATTGCAAGCATTGCAGTATTACAATAGTTTACACAAATAAAATGAACCAGAGTAAGAGTGCGGAAGTATTACATAACCATTTGTTTACAAATATAAATTACATTATCCTGAACCAGAGTTTCGTAGTGGAGTAGCTGTATACAATTAGACACCCTGCCCTAGGGTTTGTATCATATACACACCTCTGTCCATGCACGATCCGTTGATCGGCATGATCCCACGCAGAACTATACACTTAATCCACCTGCAACAGGGGTTAACAAACCCTGTGTACTGGGGTACTCCGCAAGACTTACCCGACTAAAGAAAAAGATATGAGACTCAGGAATGCAGGCTGAGGGGAGTCAAGGTAAGGCTATAGCAAGAGTCAAAGTACTTTGCAGAAATAGCATTATTAATCCTGCTTTCAGTATTTTACTCAATATTATTATAATCAACATCAATAGTTCTCAATTCTTTCACATATATCCTTTAATTCCAATTACTTATTCGTTCTCAAAAACATCCTAGTTTCGAACCACTTTTCGCTGAATGGTCGGAGGATCAAGTCTCCATAACCGAGGAGCAACGACGATTCGAATCGATTAGTACCCAGCTGGGGATCCCTATCTACACTGCATATGTAGCACTTAAGCTTGCATGTGCCAACCCCGCCTACCATGGCTTTTCGTACCCCGGAACCGGTCCTGCGCCACCCAAGAGCACAGTACCCCTCTAGTCTCCAGGCACAACGGCCACGAGGATACACGCTACTCTCGCCATCTCTCCACTCCCAGTGCGTGGTTGTCGATTCCAGCAGTAGAGCCATCGGAGTCAGAGGCTTTCCGTAGTATGTGGCTAGTTGCAAAGTCTCGATCCAACAGGCCTACAACGAATGGTCTCTAATGCCTTTTCCATCGGCGACAATGCATTGGGACTCTAACCCAAGTACAAATGTCCCTTCGGTTTTCAAATCCCGTTTACGTCGGTGACAATTGTTGGGACTCTAACCCAATGCCACGATCACCGAGCAGGAAATCCCTTCCCGTCGGTGACAGTGTACTGATCAGGTGCACAGCCACCGAACGAGAATAATACCAGTTCCCTTTTTCATGTTTAAATAACATATCACAATAGCTCAAGAATAGCATTTATGCAAATCTACATTATTTAAGCAGGGCTAAACATTTTTCAATGTTTTCATTTTAAAACAGGTTTCCAGGGATAATATATCAAGGTAGGTAATGCAACAAGTAGGTGACAATCGACTCCTATCAACGTAATGCATTAGATTAACTCAAGTTAAAAACATTTTGTAAATCACAAGGAAGGGGCTGAATGCACCGGTGCTTGCCTGTTGGTTGAAGTAGACAGAACCTGAAGTCAACGCCGAGAAGATCCACGTCCACCGAGAGAAGATCTTACTCGGGACTCGCTTCAGATAATAATCGCCGCGCGTTCACTACACAAAATAATAATGCAATTCTTAACATGATGATATGTATGCCATGATGCAGAAGATGCACAAAATCACTGATCAATAGAAGTAAACTTTATTTGTAAGTTGAGTACAACTTGCCTCCATGACAAAGTTGCAAGCCAACGAAACTAATTACTATTGAGTATTAACCACTTTATTTTATTGACCATTTAACGGTCGTTGAAAGTCGAATTAGTTTTTTCCCTAGAACACTATCAACCCGTTGCCTAAGCAAATTATTAAACCCTATCATCATATGTAAATAACATAAATTATTAGTGTTCTAAATCCACAATTTAATTAAAAACCCAAACACTAATTAAGGTGCCAAGGATCATCTCAAGTTAATGACCCAGTGACATCACTCAACCCAAAAGTTACACCACGCAAAAGTGAATTAGGGTTTCTACCCATTTTTATTAATCAATTCATCAATTGGGATTTTTGTTTTAGCATTTAATTACTAAATAAAGTAATTCATTTTATACTTACAAAGTAAATGATCATCAAAACTTAGAATAGCAGGGTTCAAGTGCCACAAGGGGTTTAACCAAACCCTAGAAGATTTAACAAATCATAAAAGTTAATTCTAATACTCTTTTCTTAATTAATCAATTAATCAAGTAATAAATAAGAAATAATTAAATTATTTCCATTTGAGCTCAAAATTTTTCTACAGATAGGGCTTGACCTAAAACAGTGCCAAGTCAAATTTCATGATTTGTGGATAATTATTCTAGCCTACCAAATTCGTGGAATTGGCATTGAGTAATTAAATTGGGCATTTTTACTTTTACAGAAATTGCTCACAATATTTATTTTGTATTTTTCATGTGTTCACCATATCACAGAGAGTGTCTAAGATTATTTTCATAATTTTTGGTGCCCTAGAAATATTCCTATAAAAATGTTAAAGTGCACTACTATTCATTTGGCCAGAAAATAGGAAAGAGTAAACCATTACTCGAGCTACTTACTGGGCCGACCAAACGGCCCAGCTCAGCCCAGCAGGCCCCTCCCTTCTCCTGCACTGCTCCTGCTCGAACAGAGCAGGACAGGCGCGCGCACCGGCGGTCCGGTGATGGCGAATGCGACCCCGAGAACCAAGCACTCCCGAGATCCTATCTAGATGACTATGGCGAGACCTAGGGCGTCACAGGAGCGAAACCGGCGGCCATGGTGGCTCGGCTAGGTCGGAGACGACGGCTTGCCACGTTCCGGCAACGAGGACTCGGTAGAGTTCGAATTTATGGCACAGTAAGATCCGGCAGCTCACCACGGGGTCGGTGCTCGAGACAGTTTGGTCGGATAGTGATCGGAGATGCCTCAACGTCATGTACCGCGGCCGCGACGGCGTGCTCTGGCGACGAGGATGCTGTTCTTGGCCGTCAGAGCTTCGGCTGCGATCAAAGGTGACCTGTTGAAGATCAGGAGGAGATGGTGAGCACGGAACGGGAGAATAGGGGCTTTGAAAGCCACCGTGTGGCCTTATCCCGCGAAGTGCCCCGCGGCAGCTCTGTTCGCTGGAGACCGGGAAGAAAAATTGAACCGTACGGCCGACCCCGATGACTAAAAGGGACACGGCTAGATTCAAACGACGTGCACTAAGATGGTGAAGCTATGGGGATGAGGAATTGGATGGTGGCGGCACAGAGACGATGAATTTCCCTCGCGACAGAGAGAGACCACGGCGGTGGCAATGGAGAGAGACGGGGAAAATCGTACTCTAGTTGGCTTTATAAGGGCTGGAAACTGGCGCAAGGCATGCCTGGGACCCCACGACGACAGCAGGAAGGTGGCAGAGCTGACCGGTCCCCGGCCGGCGTCGGCGTGCGCCACGGTATGCGCAGCAGCGCTCGGCAGTGCGACAGGGAGGGGTGTAGGGGCCGGCTACTGTAGCAACCACCCCCAAGGTCAACTCCTATCCTGTCAATTACTTTTTATATTGTGTACAAAGTTGAAAAATCACCAATATAAAAGTTGTAACACATTTTGTACTGAGCAACTTTGGTTTTTGGCCCACCTTCAAATTTTGAATACTTTTGAAGTTATGCAAAAGGGGTAGAAATTCAATTTGAAACTCATTTTAAATTCCACCAATTTCTCCAAAGTTTTCTGAACAACTTGAAAATCTTTGAAAATGAAAGTTGTTCTACTTGTTAATCTTTACAACTTTCAATAAATGAGTTTTGCCAGATTCTATATAGTTTTTGAAATAGTATTTCAAATTTAAATTATAAAACACTCATTAGGGTTTAATTTGAAATCTCAATGCATAAGTTCAAAATCCCCAAATGTAAAAGTTATTCAAATTTAAAATCCTTACAACTCTCATTAAAGGAGTTTGCCCAAATTCTTGATAGTTTTTAAAAGAGCATTTTAAATTTGAATAAACAAACACTAATTGAGTTTTAATTTAAATTTCCACTGGCAAACTTTAAAATCTCCAAACATCAAAGTTGTCCAACTTTGAAAGGAATGAAACTTTTATTAAGGGACCATTATCAGATTCTTGCTAGTTTTTGAATTTGCATTTCAAGTTTAAACTTTAAAACCTAGATTAAGGTTTTATTTGAAATTATTTTTAATAACTTTAAAATTGCCCAAAATAGAAGTTGCACAACTTTTAAAGATTTACAACTTTTGTTTAAGGCCCAACACTTGATTCCATTTAGTTTTTGATTTAGTGTTTCGGGTCCGATTAGGGTTTTTAATAGTTTTCCTTTTTATTTTTCATTTGGATTTAGAGGCATACACACAAATAATTATTTAAATCATAAAGTCACTCAAAGGTAACTAAACACATTCACATGTGAAAATAAACAATTGTCTTAGTGATGCAAAGTAACAATGATTTTATGCGGGACGAATTACATGCAATCATGATGACATGGCCGGTTTTAGTTATCGTAACACCAGGGGTGTTACATTCTTGGTGCTTATTGTAAGCTGGTTTCCCCAGCAGACTACTTTTGCTTTCAATATAAGCAGGGCTACCGTCTTTCCTCAAAAAAATCTAACCCTTTTGGCTGCGCCATTGCTGGTGGCGCGGCAAAACCACACTGTCGCGCCACATGCAATGGCGTGGTAGTTCGGCCAGCGTGGCACCAGCCCGCTCGCGTGGCCGGGCGCGGGGCCTGCCTTGCCGTGCTGGCCCGTCTGGCGCAGCAGCTGGAAATAGCTGCCGTGCGCAGGCTTCTCCTTTCTTCCTCCTGTCTTCTGTCTACAGCCCGAGCGCTCGCTCTTCCGTGCCGCCGCCGCCGCACCACGAAACGCCGCCACCGTACGCCGCCTCCCCAGGCAAAAAAACCCCCTTCGGCCTGCATTTTAGGCCCTCTAATCCTCTAGGGCCGGGTCGGCGCTCGGGGTTAGGCTGGTGGCCTATCTCCCTCCTCTCTTGAAGGTATGTTAGTGTAGTTCGTTTTCTCTGTCTTTTTTTCATTAGGATATTATGTTGTAGTTAGTTTTGTTCGTTTTAGGTTGAGATTTAATGATTAGTTTAGGGTTTAGGTTTAGATCTAGTGGTTAGTTTAGGATTTAGTGATTTAGGGTTAGGATTTAGTGATTAGTTTAGGATTTAGGGTTAGCTTTAGTGATTAGTTTCAATACCTCATAGGCTTTGCACATATTTGATTTCGATTTAGTGATTAGTGTTGGTTACAGTTACATTTGGATGAAGTGTAGGTAGTGTTTACGACATGTAAGTCTGATGTCATGTTGATGAACTTTCATGCCATTTTGTAGATGGATTGTTTGGTTCGTCTGTTTTACGGTGGATGCGTTAGGAATGGAGAGTTTGAGGAAATGAAAGAAGAATTGGAGATGTTTGATAACCGTCCTAGTTTTAGTGAACTCTGGGACCGTGTGAACGTCAAGTTTGGTGGTGATTGGTCCTTGAGAGGGAGATTTGATAGTGGCAAGACCCAGGCTCGTTATGTTCTTATGCCATTGGACAATGAGAGGCATTGGCAGCGGTACCAGAGGATAATTGAGGCCTCAAACGTCGCTATGGCTGAGGTATTGGTGGAGAACGGGTTCCGGAAGTATGATGCGTATGACGGGTTGGATGATGACCACTTCCATAAGAATGAAGCAACGGGCAACATGGATGTGGACGGCCAATTGACACAGGAGGCGGTTCATCCCCCTCACACAGCTGGTGATGATGTTATGGGGCGCCGTGTTGGTCAAATAAATGATGACTTTGATGTTGGGGAGTTCGAGGATGAGGAGCGGGAGGAGGAGGAGGAGCGAACAATTGGTGCTCATGATGATGATGACAGTACAGAATCCGATGAGTCGGACGACGACGAAGGGGATGCAGATGGCATGGGCATAGCAGGACGTAGGACAGTTGGCAGTGGTGGGGCAGGTAGCAGCCAAGCACCACCAGTGATGGCCGTCCTAATTTCTAGTCAGCCTAGTGCTACGATGCCTGTTCGGCGTGAAAGAGGTTTTATCTTTCCAGAGGGTGCTTCTCCTTTCGATTCGTGGACAGGGGTGACGGAGGCACAGCGGTTTGTTCCACCACCCTCCTATACAGAGGCAGAATTAAGGCAGCTAAGTGCAGTGAACATCCGTCTCCCCGAAGTTCCAAACTACATGGATGTTAGCATGACACATCAGACAGTCTGCAACACAGGTCTCCAGCTCTGTAGGACATCGCTGTACAACCATCAACAGTCGATCCTACATAAAGGCATGGTTTTCAGCACAATGTCTGAGATGAAGCTATTTCTTCAGGACAATGCGTTGCATCACCATACACCGTGACTCATTCGGATAAGCAGTTGCGTTTTCATGTCATATGCAGAAGTGGATGCTTGTGGAGGTTAAATTCTCAAAAGCAGAAGGATGGCAAGTGGAAGGTCAGTAAAGTGGTACAACCGCACACATGTATGGATAACAAGGGGAAGGAATTTCATCCTCAGCTCACGGCTCGGTACCTTTTCCGACGTATTTTGGGTGTAGTTGACAGGGACTGTGATGTTTTGGTGTCAGTATTGCAGGCCACCATACATGGTTTCACTACATATTGGCCTAAGTAGGGCACCACCTAGCGTGCGAAGCAGCTTGCGTTGCAGATTCGGTGGGGGGTTGGAAGGAAGGCTACAACAGGATCCCGACGATATTATGTGCGATAAGCCACTTCAACCCTGGATTGAAATGGTTCGTCGACACTGGTGGAAGCTACTTGCAGCACCCGGATGGGAGGGTCACTCATATCCTGCAACGTGTGTTCTGGTCATTTGCACAGTGCCAGCATGCATTCCAGTTCTGCCGGCCGGTGGTACTAGTTGATGGCACCTTTCTTACTGGGGCATATAGGGGTGTTTGGATGATGGCCGCTGCTGTGGATCCAGAGAATCAGATAGTTCCTGTTACTTTTGCTTTGGCGGAGGGAGAGAATGTTGAGTCATGCTCCTGGTTCATGGCGCTTCTGTGTGTGCACGTGCTTGGCCCGTCACGCAGGATATGCATGATCTCGGATCGTCATATAGGGCTCCTCAATGCAGCAGAAGAACACATTGACGGTTTCCCCCTTTAGTTCATAGGTGGTGCATGAGGCATTTTGCAGCAAAATTCTAGCGTCGACAAAGGAAAAAGGAGGTGTCCGACAAGTTGAAGTCGCTTCGTTGTCAAAAAACTGAGTACCAATTTGAGGAGACCATGAAAGAACTGCAGAAGATGCTAAATAGGGACGGGAAGGCATGGTTAGATTCCTAAATGGAGCACAAGGGCAAGTGGGCATTGGCGTATGATGAGGGTGGATTCTGCTATGGCATCATGACGATGAATTCTTCTGAATCTTTCAACCGTGTTTTCAAAGGAATACGATCGATGCCTATCTCTGGAATCCTCGAGTTCTCGTTTCGAAAGTGCAACGAGTACTTTGTGATGCAATGGGGACTAGCACAGGAGCCCTTTTCTCAAGGTTGCATATGGGGAAAGACTGGAGCCAAACACTTGAAGGAGGTGGAAGAGTGGGCAAACCAGCAAGTGTGTGAGTCGTATGGGCCAGAGAGACACATATACAGTGTAAGGGCTGCTGGTGGCACAACCCTAGGTGGTGAACGGTACGGTGGACGCAACTACAGGGTCGATCTTGAGGCCGCAGAGTGCAGTTGCTGCGTCCCTCAGATTATGCACGCACCTTGCTCTCATATGGTCACATCTTGCAGGCACTGCGGTTATAACTACCAAGTTGAACCATACATGTCGTCCTTGTACCTTCGGGAGAACACACTGAGGACATGGGAGAGTAGTTTCGAGCCATTTCTAGACCCGTCTCAGTGGCCACCTTATGTTGGCCCTGATTACATGCCTAATCCCGACCTCCAGAAGCTAGGCAAAGGCAGGAAAAGAAAGAGACGACTGAAGGGTGACATGGACGCTATGAGAGGCGGTCGCAACGATGAGTATGGTGTTGGGGATTTCGACTAGATGCCGGGGACGAACCTTTGCTCTGAGTGCCATGAGCCTAGTCACAACGCTAGTAGGCATAGAAGACAAAACCAGAGGAGAGCAAATGCATAGGTATAGCATAGGAAATGTGTTACGCACCTATATAAAGTTTTCTATACTTGTATACGGAATTCATTCTTACATAGTCATTATTTGTCATTCTTTGTCATTAATATATGCATTCATTTTAAAATAATTACCACGAACTCATCTAACAAAATTATTGTTTTTTGACAGGATGGCACATCCATGGTACACCCTGCTTGAGGAGCACTACGACCGCAACCACCGGGCGCACCTGCTGATAGACGTGGAGCCTCGGCCTGCACTGGGCCCTCTGCGCCCCCGTACGCACTACCCTCACGGCTAGGACGAGCGTTACGCGCCGTACATCTGGCGCGCAGGCTTTCTGGAGCTGATCAAGACATACAACTGTGGACTCCCACAGCTTGATCCTGTCCTTCTGACAGCAGCTGTCGACCGTTGGAGGCCGGAGACCCACACCTTCCACCTCCCGTACAGGGAGATGACCTTGACGTTGCAGGACGTCAAGTTCATCACGGGCCTTCGGATCAACGGCCTAGCAGTGTGCGGCAGGCTCGACGAGGGGGCTTGGAGGGACCTTGTCAAGGAGGTTTGTGGGATTCGGACACCGGAGGACGAGGATGCCAAGCGATCGAAGTAAGTGCAACCACAAATCTGCTAAATTTAAACCAATGTATGTAAGCCTACTGATTTCAAATGTTTGTGTTGTAGGAAAACCGGCGGTGTGCCCTCCCCATGGATCACCGAGCACTTCCAGTACTTGCCCCCAAATGTTGGGGAAGAACAGATTGACAGATTCGCTCGTATCTGGTTGTGGCACTTTGTAGCAGTGTTCTTGTTCCCCGACGCCTCGGGGAGCATAGTCAGTTGGGCGCCTCTGACGATCCTCAAGCAGCCATGGGAGAACATCGCTCAGTACAGCTGGGGCGGTGCCTTACTGGCGTGGACCTACCGACAGCTTTATGAGGCTTGCCGCCGCACGGCATGGACCTCCAGCCTTGGCGGGTGCTCGTACCTGCTCCAGTTTTGGTGCTGGGAGAGATGGGCAGTGGCACGACTTCTTTTCACGAGTCCACCCGTGAGTCCCTCCCGTATTTTTCGCATTTTTACAATGCTATACTATTTTCATTGACTTTTTGTTCAAATGCAGGCATGGACACGCCAAGACTGTGGGCCGGTGGGGTTGTACATCTGGCATGGTGTCCTAAACGTCAGAGGTGATCCACCGCGCCGGTACAACGAGTACACAAACGAGCTCGATGTGATTGGACAGTACTAGGTTAGCAAACGTACGAGGATATTTGAATAATGTGCCTTATGTTCCGTATACTAACTGGTCTTCTATTGTAGGTAAATTGGAAGCCCTGGGATCGGGCCGAGCTACGAGGCTACATTAGCCCTGTCTGTCGTGAAGAGTCGGACTTGTGGTGCGCGGATGTCCCACTTATCTACCTCCACGTCGTTGAGTGGCACCTTCCGTGCCGGGTCCGGAGGCAGTTCGACCTCAGGGTGATGAACCCACCCCCAGAGTTCTCCACTAATCAGAACCTCCACCAGTTAGTTTTCCTTACTAGCCTTTTTTTTGTTGCGTCGTAACATGTACTCGTAGCCTAACATTTTGTAAATTGCAGGGTGAAGCGAAACAAGAGGTACGGGGAGCTGGATTGGCGGGTCAAGCACCACGAGTTCCTCGCCATATGGGAGAACAGGGAGCGCATGCCTGTGAACGAGGGGGCCCCACACTACGAGACACAGTACTACCAGTACCTTCAGTGGTTCTACCGCTCCACGAGGTTGCACATCCGGCCACCGCTGACGACCTTTATTGACGACGACGAGTACGCACGTCCGGATGCCTACAACAGGGCTACACGGGCTGGTACTCAGCCGCAAAGGGCCCCCTCCAGCACTACATGGTGAGATTTTAGTTGTAGTAGCGCACATTGAAGCCTTCGTATATTATTTTGTATACCTTTCTATTTCTTTTCCACAGGCCTCGGAGCTTGCTCAGCTATCAAACGAAGCCTCTGTACGCCTTTACGAGGCTTGCCATGAGCCGGAAGGCGTTCTGTCCAAGTTTGCACAGGTACATTTAAGTTTCACTAGTACACATGACTATCAAATGATGTTTCGGTTAACTGGATTCTCCAATCTAATTGAACAGCAAGTGAGGAAGATGTGTAGGAAGCTGGCCCAGAAGTTGAGCTGCATGGACACACCCTATGTGCCACCGTACGGCCCTTCGCAGTCCAGTGGATTGCCGTCGTCCTCCGTTCCCACTGCAGCAGGTCGTCTCAGGTCAGGACACCGGTCCACTGCACCCAGAGAACCAGCTCGAGGCAGTGTGACAATGACGACGACGACGAAGAGGAGGAGGAGGAGGCTCCTGGGTTCGGCTTCACACAGCCTGACGAGATCTACACGACCCAGGGAGCGTCGTTCCCTTCACAGATAGACGAGCTGGTATGTTCAGTACTACACTAGTGTGCATCCTCGTGATCGTGTCCATTATACAGTTGTCATCCCCATGCTTATGTCCATTTTTAGGGCCCCAGTCGCGCACAGCAGCAGCGTCACCGCCATGACCGTTCCGACGTTGCGTTCACGCCCAACGTGCTGCCGAGCGACGATAGGAGGCAGAGGCGTCCCAGGACACGCTACACTCCTGGCAGGCCGTAGAGAGGAGATAGGACGATGACGTGTATGGCGGGTTGTAGAGCCGAGATAGGACTTATGAACTTTGCATGTAAAAAGGATGATTTTGACTACTCGTTTGAACTATGTACTCATGTCGAAACTTTCAATTTCATGTGCTGAAACGATTCGTGTGGATATATTATTAAAATATTGCCTGTGTTGAATTGTGTCGTAATGGATCGTGTTGAAACTTAACAAACGAGACTGATGGCACATTTCTGTGAAACTTCTGTGAAGTTTAGGACCTTGGCTGTGCCCAGGTCTGTCGCGCCAACCCGCCTGGAGCGACAGCTTTGATGCGCCACGGCCCATGGCGCGGCAGCCTGGAGGCCGCAGCTCCGCCAAGCCTGTCCACGGCCAGCCATGGCAGGCCACAACTCGTCCAGGCCAGGCCACGACCGGCCAGGCCAGGCCATATCTCATCTACGCCTGACCACGGCCGGCCAGGGCAGGCCAGAGCTCAGCCATAGCCTTTTCAGTGATTTTCACCACTAGAAAATAGCCTTTTCAATGATTCAGAGGGCTTGCGAATAGGCTTTTCAGTGTATAGCCTTTTCAACGAGTTGTCAATTCAATTCATAGCCTCTTCAGTGATTAAGAGTGCGCAGTGGCTAGCCTTTTCAGTGCATAGCCTTTTCAGTGACTTGTCAAGTCGTGAGTAGCCTTTACTTTGGTAGTCCGAGAATCTAGCCTTTTCAGAGTACTTCAAAGAACTGTGATGAATTAACTATGCATTAATTCAATTGTATTCGAAGGCAACGTCACCCCTCGCCTCCCTATATATACATGGGACTACCCCCTCGACGAACATCACCAGAAATATAAGATGTCTGGACCAAAGAAATGGGAGTTTGGGGTTGCGAAGGTCAAGGGCACGGTGGAGAGCAAGGGCCCGCCAATAATATGGGATGATGGGGGTAGTCTTGGTCCCGATGAGTTCGATGAACCCATTGATAGGTTTCCAAAAGAGAGCAAGAGT
This sequence comes from Eremochloa ophiuroides, assembly GCA_038502445.1. Lineage (NCBI taxonomy): Eukaryota > Viridiplantae > Streptophyta > Magnoliopsida > Poales > Poaceae > Eremochloa > Eremochloa ophiuroides. The sequence goes on from JAHLJS010000006.1 coordinate 47,828,780, forward strand.
GATTATGGTCCAGAAAGACCTCTGAGGGACTACGTGAAGAAGGATAAAGAAGTGTGGCCGAAATGCATGCATGGTGAGGACTGCCTTGTGCAGATGTACACCGAGGGCGGGATACACGGGGACCGGCGATTCTTCAAGTGTCTCTATGCATATGTAATGTTTTCTTTCATTTATTTCTGTTATGTATTTCGCAACATAAAATCATGTTAACAAATCTATTCATCGCAGATCTCGTGGGCAGAAGGCAGTTGTGGGTTCACTAAGTGGGTGGACCCTCTACCTATTACCCCGCATTTAGAGTACATCTGGTACCTGCAGGACCCCATCGGCTCACTCGGGCCAAGCTACAGCTCGAGCCACAACAAGGAGGAAGATGAGGAAGGAGGCAACAGTGGGGCCACATCGCAGGAGCCAATATGCACAGACCCGTGCTGCCGCTGCCCTCATCACAAGAACAATTGCAATCCGCTAGCATCGCCACCGCCACCACCTCCGCCAATGGGCGGTTACTATGGGGAAGGTGCCACTCAGCTCAATATGTGGCAGCACTACTAGTAGGGTGTCCATTTGTCCGTCTATGTGTGTGGTGCATGTTTCAATAACCTAAGGCATGTTAGGTCTAGTGCAGAGAGTCTTTACATTTGTTTGGTGTAGATTCTCACATGCCATTTCGTGTATTCGTTCTATGTTTTAATTGTGAAGGCATGTTAGTGTCCACATATGCCTTTTCATGTGTGGTGCTTGTTCGCATCATTTAGTAATATGTTTCCAAACACAAGAAATGTCGGCATCATGAAACATCAATTAAAAACACTGACTAAGTGAACACAATAGTACGGATAGGTTACAATAGAGTAGTTCAATTCATGACAACCAAATATGGGGTCCTCAATACGAAAACACATAGTTCAATTCAGATCCAACAAACTACTGTGTGCAACGAGGCCATTTTCCCTTGCCGAAAGCATCCGGATTCTCCTCCATGGCTGCTTTAGCACGACGTGCACGCTCAAGCTTCTTCTCCTTCTCCTCCCTGAAAGCTGCGAGACGCCTCAGTCTTGCCTCTTCTTCCCGTTCCTTCTCCGCGGCCAGCTCTTTGCGTCTCCTCTCCATCCTCTCCTTCTGCTCTACGTCCAACCTCAAAAGACGCGGCATCCGCTCCTTGTCCTCCTGCGAGATCTCGGTGTCGATCCACTACTCAAAATCACAGAGCGGTGGAGGAGTCTACAAAGAAGATAATCAAACTCAGCGCAACAAAAATATTGTGTCAATTAGTTTGAAGCATAATATTACAATATCATATCCTCACCAGCATGTTAATGTGGCGCATCTGTATGGTAGGCTCATACACATAGTTGACGCACATCCAGTAACGCTGTCTTTACGTGTCCTCCTCAGCAGACCTAGCAACCTTGTATGGATCGCCGCAAAAACACATAGGGACAGGAACACCACTAGGCAATGGCAACACATCAAAGGCATTCTTGGGCCACAACGGGTCATTGCAAGCAGGCCGCTTTGGTTTCGGAGCCCTACCACGCTTAGGCATCCTATGGTCACATGGTAATGATATAATTATTAGAACAATCAAAAAGCCTATTAAACAAATACATTATGAAATGTAATAACATTTTAATAAACCAATTCAAAACCTAACCCTAAATTAAACACCAAACACCTAAACACTAACCCTAAATGTAACCCTAAACGTGCACGTACACCCTAAATCAAACCCTAACCCTAACCCTAACCCTAACATACTAAAAAAATGATGGTCTCAAAATAGTTGATGTAAGGACCTTACGCGACGATCTCGCTGCGGGGAAGACCTTATGGATGAGGGGGCAAAGGGGGGCTCAAAAACACAAGATTTACCTGAGAAAGGCGTCAAGGACTAGCAATGCAGTGCTGCTCGTGCTGGAGAAGAAGAAGGGGGGAGAGAAGAAAGGAAGAAGGAAGAGAGGAGAAGCCTGGGCGCGTGTTGTATGACAGGCTTGCCGCGCCAGGCGAGCCGGCGCGGTAGGGCGGGCCCCGCGCCCAGCCACGCGAGCTGGCGTCTGCCACGCTGGCCAGACTACCACGCCATTGCATGCGGCGTGGCAGTGTGGTTTTGCTGCGCCACTAGCAATGGCGTGGCCAAAAGGGTTAGATTTTAAAAAAAGAAATGGTGTTAGTTTTAAAATATCTTTTAAAAAAGGGTTAATAAAAAAAATTCCCTGCGTGCAGCGAAGTCTGATAGATTCACAGCATGTCGTGAATAAAAAAAATAAAGAAAAAAAATTTGCAGCTAAACCGTTGCCCCAGGTGCCCAACAAAAGTAGGTAAGAGGAAAAGAAATTGATTAGACCAATAGATTTGGGTGGTCATTGAGGGCACTCAGAATATAAAGTCTATTTATTAATCTCTTATTTATAGTTTTTTTTTGCTGTGACAGTATATTTATTAAAAAGAGAAGGATACAAATCAAAACATGAAGTATTTAGACACCTTGTCTTCGATAGATTTTATGAGTAGAGTCTGCATTATTGAGTAGCCTGTTGGGTTACGTATTTGAACATGCACTACTCAAATATAGAATTGACAGTTTTTTAGAGTTGCTCTGAGACATGAAAGTCGATCTTCACACCTCGATCCCATCCTTGCAGCCCACATTGCACGTTCATCCGCAAGGACCACAACATACCCCTCCTGAGGGCCAAAAGTATGCTATTCATCCCCATAGGATATGGCTCAAATCCTAGCCCTGCCGCCCCTTGTAGGATCTAGGCTGCGGGGTGCTCTGTTCCCGCCTGGCGTGTTCGAGGACGATCTCAAACGATGGGTCGGTCCTAAGTGTCATCGAGTCAAGGTGCCGCACGCCGGCTGTTTCGTCCCGAGGCAAGTACTCTGCTACACCGCATCGCCATGACGGAGCGGAGCTCGAATCCGGCGCGGGTCGGTGCCCATCAGCCCATGCCATCTCTGTCTAGACCGGGGCAGGGGGCACCAATACCTAACTACGTACCACAAGACCCCAGATCATTTTGGCCGGCGCCACCCTAGGCGGACCACGTCCGTACGCGCGCGGCGTGCGCCATGCTCTCCTGTCTTCCTCGTTCTGATCGTGGGCCCGTGGGCTAATCCATCCAATCGTGCGACGCTGCCGGTGGTGGTGTTGGGCGACCCCACGGGCCCACAATCGGAACGAGGAAGCGATGGAGGCCCGGTCCGATCGTGCCCGGTCCAATGCGACGTCGCCACCGCTCGGTTGCCGTGCCCGGCGGCCCTTCCGTTGGTTCCGGTGTGCCGATGGCAGTGGGGCGACGCGATCGATCCCCTATCCACGCGCGATCCAGGGGATGCCATGCCTCGGTTCGGTTAGACACCAGGCACGCGCACGTACGTCACGGCTGCGTGTGCCTGACGAGTGACGGCGCGGCGGGGGGCTGGCTAGTGGCTACCCTCAAACTACTATCCGTCGCTCGTCCCTCGAATCCGGCTGCTATGTAGCCCTTGTCGATCATCACTTGTTCCCACAAACGGAGAGACGCTGCGTTTATCAACTGAACGTGGTGTTGGTGATTCTGCAGGACAGTACTCCTATACTACTGCAGCAGCTGCATGAAATGGAACCACTGAACCGAGACAAACTGGCATTTCGATTCCCAGAACCAGAAATGCAACGGAGTCTGGACGAGGGCACCGTTCCGTTCCGTGACGGCACCGCACGAGCAGAGTTTCTCCAAAAGCGGACAGAAGCCACGTCGTGGTCGGCATATATCACGAGCAGAATGAATGCAGTTTTGCAGAAAATGGGGCGGCGGGCACCCGGACGTGCGTCGGCGTCGCCGTTTGGCCGTGTTCTATTGCCCCACCTGCTTGTCTGTCCCACTGATCGAGAAAACAAACCGAAATTGCCCATGAGGTAGGCGGTCTGTTTGTTTGATTACTGCGTGTACCTTGTACAGTTCGTGATCATCAACAAAACTTGGGAACGAGCAGCGCAGATGGAGCTGCCGCGCGTGGACAATGGGTCGCGCTCGCGCCACACCGTCGCCTCACATCCTCAGGTACTGCGTACGTACGCCCTGTTTCTTGGGTACAAAAACCTTACTTCTAAGATATATTCAGTGATGAATTAATCTAATGATATTTTTGTATAATAACCATTGATAATTTTCTATACAGTTTTTCTTAGAAAAATTCTGGTTAAACTTATTATGCGCTGACTCGTACTATGCTAGAATTACACCCTTTTTTATACATACAAGGTGTGTAAATTTTTAGTTAAATTTAAGATTGATTTGATGCTATACTACATTAGATCCCATTTATCTTGGACCGGAGGCTAGTATGTACTATAGCTAATGTGAGTACTTACATGGTTGCATTGAGATATTTCGGGGACAAAAGGTGGCTCTCGGTCGCCAAATATCCCATCAAAGTCGGTGATAGGAAATGGAAGGTCAGTGTCGTGTCCGTGACACTTGTTACATCTAGTATGTGAATGGAAGAGGATGTCATCATTTACTGTGGCTCTGTTCGCTTGAGCTTAAAATCGCTTATTTTTTTAGTTTTTCTACAGTATTTTTCCCTTCTATAATATTTTTCCTTAAAAAAACCAATATCAACGATTATTTTCAGCGGTTTTCAGTTTCACAGAACGTATGTGTACTGGCAGATCGATCGTTCTCACTGAATTACTGGTCCGCACTAGCATCAAGTTGTACGCGTTTTATAGGGTAGCAGTATCATCAAGAAAGCTGCGCCTGTACGGTACTCCAAGTAGATGATGCACAACAGCTGTCACCTTAATTAAGCCAGTAAAAACCACACACGAAGTCATTAGAGAGGCGCAGACAGCTGCACCACTGCCGCTGCAGTTTGTACAGTACGGCCGATGGATCGGATCCGGATGCGCTGACTGAGACTGATGCTGCCGCTTACTACCAACTACAGTACGAGCACTTTAGGCTGTGTTTAGTTCCAAAAATTTCCTTCTCTCTCCCCATCATATCGTTTGTACTTTCCGTCTGTATGGATCTCTAAATAAAGTAGCACCTGTTGCATGTTTGTACTTTTTACCTGGCTATCTCAAGATGAATCTTTTGAGTCTATTTGGGTCATGATTGGATAAAAGTTGTCAAATACAAACGAAAGTGCTACAGTTGCAAAAATTCCCAAAACTTTTCAACTAAACGCACCCTTACTCTTCTAGAGCTTTTTTTTTCTTTCGTATTTTTTATTTAAAAATTAAAAGTTATAATTAGTGCCTTTTTGCTTGCTACGTGGCAATAGATCACAAGACCAATGCCGTCCTTCTAGAAACATAACTTGCCCCCACCAAACAGACAAAGTGAAGGCGCGGCGAGCTCGACCTTGGTTAAAAGAACGCAGAGATTCAGTAGAACCAATTAATTACCGCTGGAATTTAGTAGTTGGAATACACAGTTCTGTCTACAGTTGGGGGAAGCGGTTAAACAGCCCCAGCCGCGAAAGAAAGAAAGAAAAAAAAAAAACGATCCGCCGCGATTATTATATTACGACGACAAACCTTCGTGACGAAGGCGTAGACTGGACAAGCGGGGTGGGGATGTGCCCCCGCGTGCCGCGACATCCACGTCTCGTCGCCACGGCGCGACGCGGTTGGGCCACCTTCCCCGAAGCTTCCCTCCCCCCGCCAGACGCGGCCACGTCTCCGTCCCGGCTTGGCTGCCGAACTGACGCGGACGCACCAACCGAAGCGGCGATAAAACCCGCGCGGCACACGCGGCGGCACCTCCACATTCGCACTTGGTTGGAGTGAGTGGAGCACCTTTTTATTTTCTTTCCCATTGCTCTTCAGCACACTGCTTCCTTCGCGTCTCCCTCTCTCCCTCCCCTCCTTCCTTTGCCTCCCTCCGCCCCGGCAGCAGCAAAGCACAAAGCACGGCCATGGAGGGGTACGACCGCGAGTTCTGGCAGTTCAGCGACCAGCTGCGCCTGCAGACGGCCGCCTTCTCCGGCCTCTCCCTCGGCGACTCCATCTGGTCCCCCGCCGCCGACCGCCGCAACAACAACAACAACAACAACAACCTATTATTCGCCGGCTCCCCGTCGCCCGCCGCCGACGCCGCCAAGAACAACAGCGGCGGCGTCGGCCTCAAGCTCAACGATGGCGGGCCCGGCCTCATCGGCTCCGGGAAGCTCGCCTTCGGCGGCGGCAGCAAGGCCGACCGCTACAACAGCCTCCCCACCACCGACAAGGCCGCCGCGTCCGTGTACAACAACGGCGCGATCAACGGCGCCGGCTACGCCAAGAACAGCAACAACAACAGCGCCGGGCTGGCGTTCAGCAAGATGGGGAGCGGCTACGGCTACAACAACAGCAACGGTAACAACAACAGCGGGGAGGTGAAGAGCTACTTCAACAAGTCCGCCGGGAGGGCGGCGAGCAACAACAACAGCCACCACCAGCACGCCGGCAGCGGCAAGAAGAAGCACGCCGCCAAGAACGAGGGCAACGGCGCGGCGGGGGCCACGGACAAGCGGTTCAAGACGCTGCCGGCGTCGGAGGCGCTGCCCCGGGGCGAGGCCATCGGCGGGTACATCTTCGTCTGCAACAACGACACCATGGACGAGAACCTCAGGAGGGAGCTCTTCGGTGAGTCAGAGTCACTGCCTGCTGCTGAAAGGACTAATATTTCTATAAGCTGATTGATGATGATGAGAACCCCGCCCCCCAGCAACAGCCAACAGCGTGCTGATTAGTTTTGTTTCTGTTGGATGAATGGATGCAGGGCTGCCGTCGAGGTACAGGGACTCGGTGCGGGCCATCCGCCCAGGGCTGCCCCTCTTCCTCTACAACTACTCCACCCACCAGCTCCACGGCATCTTCGAGGTACACTACAGCGCAGTGCAGTAGCCAATTCGTGATTCACGTTCTCGGCTGTAGATTTCAATCGCAAATCCTTCCCTCATCTGTACTGAACTCATCGATCCGATCCAATCCGATGACCAGGCCGCGAGTTTCGGCGGGACCAACATCGACCCGACGGCGTGGGAGGACAAGAAGTGCCCCGGCGAGTCGCGCTTCCCTGCACAGGTATGGTACCTGCCTGCTTCAATGAATCCAGTCCTCTTCCAATAATTAATCCAGTGAGGACTAGGATAGCTCGAGCCTCTGTCGTCATGGCGGATGGTCCATCAGCTCAACCACTAGCGTGACTTCTTTACACTTGTTTGAATTGTTCTACAACACTGCCTAACCGACAGCCAAAAGGCTAGCGTAGAGAGAGACCCATTCCCCTTCACATGAGACATGCTGCGACGACGTGTGGAATCGCGAAGGAATAGGGACCCCTGGATCACACCACACCTCAAAGATTTTTTTAAAAAAATTTGTCTATCTACTAAACGCCGTGTGGAACCAAACCTAAAAGTTAGTTGGTTAAGTGGAGCGATCAGTTTCTGCCTAGATTAGTCAGCAAAGGTAGGTTGCTGGTGACCGCCTAATCTATACGGGACGCGTTCCTAATCCTAGGTTGTTGCTTGGTCCATCGGCAGAAGATCAAGATCTGGTCACAGTCACACACCGAAAGTACGTCAGACGGTCAGAGCATCTAGATGCTGCGATTGCAATTCATCGTGTTTGCTTAGCTAATTTTTAGCTTCTTTTTCATCAAAGGTATTTTAGCCAATCAGCCGTAGAAGCCAAATAAGCGCTGCCTGGTATTTGTCACCGAGTGGTAATAATAACGTGGCATGGTGGACTGTGTGTGATGTGCAGGTGCGGGTGGCAACGCGGAGGATCTACGACCCACTGGAGGAGGACGCCTTCCGGCCCATCCTCCACCACTACGACGGGCCCAAGTTCCGGCTCGAGCTCTCCATCACCGAGGCCCTCGCCCTCCTCGACATCTTCGCCGACAAGGATGACGCCTGATCCTCACCAAAGCTTGGATGGATAAAAATGAACAAATAAATAATGATGGATGGACATATATCGTCGTCATACACGTCCTTCCTACGGGACCGGAACGGGAGTATACACACCACCACGGTGGGATAGTATATTATTAATAATTAATATAATATCCACCTTTGTTTGATACTACAGTATTATTATTAAGGGCTATGTATGAGGTACGCGTCCCATTGTTTGTTTTTATAACACTCGCGCGATGATTGCATAGGACTAGCCCTCGTTTTTGTAAGACAATGTATCTGTAATTCTGTATTATTCGGGTCCAACTGACATGTATATTACCATCTGTGACATAATTTGGTCTTGTGCTGTACTACAACTGAACGCAAGGGACAAGCACCAGACGTGTTTCTCTTGCATTTGTACCTGGCGGCAATTACAGAGCGCACCTCAACTACACACACTCTGAATGCTCCAGATTTGAAAGCATCAGCTACCTGCCAGACAATGACTCAGTCCACTCCGTTCTGCAGACACCATTCAACTTCAACCGATTCTAGAAGAAAAGACACCATTCAACTTCAACCGATTCTAGAAGTAAACTCGTCGCAGTGTCTGGAAGCAGATAGTAGCTGCACAACGAAGCATGTTAATCCCAGTTGACACCATATGAATCAAGTCAGCCGCGGCCCATTGCCCACAGGGCACCATAATCTTCCATTCACCAATTAAGTTTAACACCTAAAAACACATTTGTACAAAACTGCGGAACAGAGATCCGCAGGAGAAATATCAGCAAACAGCAGAACCACAACGGAGAAAAGGGTGGGGGGAAGGAAATCTCTCCTCAAATACATCCGACAATCTATCTCCGGTCAAGAAGCATACCACATCAAACATTCACCCACCGAATTTTCTTCCAAACGGTTCCTTGCGTTTTCTTACCCTCAAGCTTCAACCAAACATATTATGCGGAGGAGGGTCAGCCATGAGCGAGCTGTGGTGATGGACCATATACCACCTGCCGTTACAGAACTCGTAGACATTGGTCACATGGAACAGCACAGGGTCAACGTCAACATTTGCCTTCATGTTGACCCATG